>JAXGGA010001011.1:37500-173682 GCA_038373865.1 Uloborus plumipes
TGATGGTCTAAAAAGTAGTAAACAAACATGAATATGTTTAAAGTGAGCTGGCATGAGCTTATAGATTTGTCAGGTTCACCCCCTCACCCCTTCCTCCCCCGCACAACCACTCTTTTTTAATTCAAAACTGTTCAAAATGTTAAAAAAACTCTTTGATACAAAATGAATAGTAAACTTATTTAAAGTTGGTAAATGGGTTTCCTTATAACTAGACGAAGTATCCCCTCCTCCACCCAAATATACCATTAACGCTGTACTATTATGACATCTAACCTGGGGATTGAATTGACTATTATTTTTACTCTAGGTAAGTGAGCTAGCATTAACTTGTAAATTGGTCAGCTCCCCCTCCCTTCCTTCCCGACCCAACCATTTTTCCCCCAAACTGTTTCAAATGCTAAAAAAAAAACCTTTTTGATACAAAATGAACAGTAAACTTATTTAAAGTTGGTAAATGGGTTTCCTTATAACAAGGCAAAGTAAAACCCTTCCCCCACCCAAATATACCATTAACGCTACACTAATATGACGTCTCACCTGGGGATTGATTTGAGGATTATTTTCCCCCTAGGTATATATTGTTTTTCAGACGAAGTGTTTCTTTTTTCAATCCGACCTTCACAAAGTGTACTTCCATTCAATATCTGAATTTAAACTTATGATTCATTTCATCCCCTCCCCCAGCACCAATCTTCAATTTTGGAGGAAGAAAAGAAACGGTTCGCCCCAAGATCATAGCAAACAGCAAAATAGCACTGTTTCCCTTGTTCTCATAATGTTTTCCCATTATTTTCACACAAAACTGAAAAGAAATCAAAGTATCAGGTTATATGTCAGTCCCCATCACTGCCTTTCCTTTCTCTTATTGGACAAAGCTCATGAGCTAATAGGAAAGAGTAACAAACAGAACAAACTGAAACACTACCAGACATCAGTAGAGACTAAGGCTTTGAAATGGGGTTAGGCGGGATGATAAAAAAATAAAAGTTTGGAGCGGGAAGGTAGGAAAAGGGGAGGAGCAATCTGTACAGAAGTTAAACAACATGAGAGGTTATGATCAAAAAAGCAGTGTTTGTTTAATATATGTATATAGATATATCTTGCTGCATTACTTTCCTTTACAACAAAATGAAAAAGAACACAAACAATTAAAAAAATTAAATAACAGCTGCACACTAGATAATGTGGGAAGATAGTTATGGGGACACAGACATATGATCTGATATTTTGATTTATTTTCAGTTTTGTGCGAAAAGAATAGAAAAAACGATGAGAACAAGGAGAAACAGTGCTATTTTGCTGTTTGCTATGATCTTGGGGCGACCCATTTATTTCCTCCCTTCAAAATTGAAGATTGGTGCTGGGGTAGGAGATGAAATGAATCATAAAGTTAAATTTCAGATATTGAATGGAAGTACACTTTGAAGTTCGGATCGAAAAGAAACACTTCGTCTGAAAAACAATATATATACCTAGGGTGAAAATAATCCTCAATTCAATCCCGAGGTTGGACGTCATATTAGTATAGTGTGAATGGTATATTTGGGTGGGGAGGGGGATACTTCGTCTAGTTATAAGGGAACCCATTTACCAACTTTAAATAAGTTTACTATTCATTTTGTATCAAAGAGTTTTTTTTTAAAAACATTTTGAACAGTTTTGAAAAAAAAAAGAGTGGTTGTGCGGGGGAGGAGGGGAGGGGTGAACCTGACAAATCTATAAGCTCATGCCAGCTCACTTTAAACATATTCATGTTTATTTACTACTTTTTAGACCATCACAAGCCAGACAACTTAGTATTTAAATAAATAGAATCTAAAAAATATCATTTTTTTTCCTATACAGTTTTATTCAAAAATTCAAAAAAATATGATCCCATTGAGATCCCAATCTAAAAATTTGTACAAACATAGATAAAATACACAAAAATGTTTGAGAATTTTTTGAAAAAAATTCATTATATGTTTTTTGAGAAATTTAAATTTGAAATTTAAATTTCATTTTTTGAAAAAGAAATTTTTTATCAAATTAGTCATGTTGTATATCAGATTAAGTGGCAACTAACTTACTTTAAAATGCCATTTACCAAATTGTTCTATCTATATTTGGTGCTGAGTTATGGCCCCTTTTATGTTCCCTTATCCATGGAAAAACGAGGGTTTTTCCAAAGTTCAAAATCTCATAAATGAAAAAATAATAGAGATAAAAATCCAAGAATTGAGACTTTTGATTACCTCAAGGGGTACAATTGATGAGTCAAATTTGAAAGAAATACAAAAATGTAAGGTAAAATTTTTCTCAGATTTTGGATCACTTGACGTGGAATGACCCATTTAGGGAAAATTTTAGGAAAACTAATACCCTCATCTCCTCGTCGTGTCAAAGAGCTAAAATGAAACATTTTCTAGAAACTCTCATCTTGCAGTTACCCCCAGCGATTACCTGCAGCGCTCAACCAACGACAACCTTCCTCCTTTGTAAGCCCTTGTACATCTTAAACTGTTATAAAAAAGCATTGGTTTATAGCATGGTTTCCAGTTCCAGTCCAAGATGTTAAATGCGGAAGGGCTCTAAGCAATAAGTTCAACAAAACTATCTTGGGAATCTGCCGACATAGACAGGGGGCAATAAAAATCAAGGCCAGAAATGTTGCATTCTGAGAAAGGAGCACTTTTACATTGTAAATCAGAAGCGGCGCAAATTTCAGTCCTGCTGATGAATAAAAAACAGATGTGGTGCAATTGCTAAAAGATCTGCATTGCACTGTGCGCAGTGTGAAAGGAAGTGGCTATCCCCAGGGTCTTCTCTGTCCCGTCTTCGTCTTTCCTACAATGGGTCATTAGGATAAACAGTGGCACCCGCCCCCCCCCCCATAGTGTGTGGGAAGGAAAATGAGAGTTGGAAGTCTAAACAGCTTTTTTTTCTTTTCTGATATTTTCTACTCCAAGCGAAAATATACTTCATTTTTCTGCTAATAAAAATTAATACAGTAAAATTTGCCAAAAGAAAGAAGAAGACGACGGTCGACCGGCGCCTTTCGGAACGGCGCACCGGGCAGCATATAAGCTACCTTTACCCCAATAGGGACCATAGGGACAATTCTATACCTCTGATAGGCTGTTCGGAAAACGTCACCGTATGATATCGCTCTAATGCTATTTTCCGTCTTTTTCAGAATAATTCTAAGCTGCCTTCTGCTGAATGCTAATTAGCATTTGCAGATGAGATCATTAATTGAATGCAATTGAGAAAAACAGTTTTCCTATTTCCAATCAATTTCATTCGCTAGGAAACAAGTAAACGCTGCTTTACTTTGCATATATCTAAGAATGTTTCGAAGTGAAAATACGTGGTGCCACGTGGTGTGAGCGAACTAAGTCATCTTTTGTAAAGTAAAATACAGCGTTAACGAAGTACAAATAAGCAGGGATACTGCAGACACGTGTTTTGGCGTTACATAGAACGCCTTTTTCAATGCAGAAAAAATGTGAACTTATGGATGCACAGACATCCGACAGAAGCTTTTGTCAAATGTCTGTGCATCCATAAAAATCCTTTATTTCTGGCTTTTTTGTTTTTTGCATATTTTTTAAGACTCGACCGATACATCGGCGCCGATGGTTTAAATTTTTTTCCATCGGCCATCGGCATCGGCCGCCGATGCTAAATTGGGAAAAACATCGGCCCATCGGCCTCGAAAACATCTAAATGCCGATGGCTGGCCGATGTTTAAACAAAAAAAAATTTTCTTAAGAAGGAATTCTATCTTCTCTATTTTTTTCTTCACAATTAAAAGTACGTTCATCATGTGGCTTGAAATCGAGCGGTAACGGGACCAATACAGTTCTAGGTTTTGGAATTTTCCGAATCGGTCAGATACCGAAATTTTCACAACACAGCAGATACTTACCGAGCGATCTCTTTGATGAGAGTTTTTAGAATTACAGTAAAACCCTCTGAATGAAGGAATTAGTTTTTGCGCGTTTTTTTTTCCTTCTTTTTTCTTTCTTTTTTTTGTGTGTGAATGAAAGCCTTTTTTTTCTTATTAATTTTAAAAAGATGTTAGCCAGATTAATTTGGCAAACACATTTATTTTAAGAGAAGAAGGGATCTATGCTGTAAAATTTTGAGGAGGGGCTCCCCTCTAGTTTCTCTGTTATGTGATAAGATCATTGTTTTCATTTTGCTTTTCTGAAATCGACGTCAGCGTGACGTTAGCCTATGAAAAACCAGCTGGATCTATTTGGCGAATTAGAGGAGATCGCTAACTGCTTGTGATCTCTTATTGGCTTCTCCCGTAGTGACGTTGAGTGTCAAGTTAAGTTGCTTTCTAGTATAGTGCATAATTGGTATTTAAAATTTTTTTGTTTACTTTTCTGTAAAAAGTGCCCAAACTTAGAAAATACATAAATGTCACTTTTTTTTTCATTTTTCTTTTTTTTTAATTAAAGTAATACATAAAATTTGAAGTTATTATTTTAAGTGACACAAGTATGTGCAGGAAAATCTAGTGAACACTAAATCGAATGGTAGTAAAATAGAAATTTAGGCCAAAATCTGAATTACTTTATCTGAATGATTACCATTAAACTGTATTCGTAGAATGAAATGTAAAAGTAGAATGAAATGAATATATGACCCTTCAAATCTCTTATAAACATTTATTTTTCTAATCGTTTGATTTTTTTTTTTGCCATCGGCCATCGGCCGAAGAGGAAAAAAATCGGCCATCTGCCATCGGCCAACTTTGAACAATCGGCATCGGCCCATCGGCCAAAAAATGCCATCGGTCGAGCCTTAATATTTTTTTCAAGTATTGAGTACAGGACTCACTCTTTTTAAGCCCCATACCCAAAAATAGGTTAACGCTGAAAAAAAAAGGAAAAACATCTTGAAAAAGGGGCACTTTGCATTCGAGTCGCTCACAGCTCTTCAATAAAGAATCTTACTGCATAAATTACACTTTTCCAAGTTACTTTCACACTAAATTACAGCCTTAATTATATTTGAGAAGGTAAATTTGCATAAATATAATTTATAGAGCAAATTTCTTTTCTGAAGGCATTTCTGGAACTCGGCTCGTCTAAATTTTGAAGTTTGACCCCACACTTTCAAGATTTTTTTAAACATTTTTATTTTATGAGTAGTTTTATACAGGGCGCTTACGGGAGTGAAGCCTATGCTCGTATTTTACAGAACAAAATACCTGCAAACAGAAAAAAAAAGATTTGTTTTAAGTGTTTTTTTTTTTGTTTTGTTTTTTACATATTTTAAGAGAAAACCTTCCACCACCTGTAAGTCTCCCTTCTTTTTACAAATGTCTACATTGTTGAATGTTACATATCTCTAGTTTTTCAGAAGAAAAAAATTTCGCAAAATTTGTTAAACAAAAACATCAGCAAAAATGTTTTTTTGAACATCTTTTAAGGGAGAAACCTTCTCGAAGTTTCTCTACAGACATTTCTCTCTGGACCTACACTGCTGGGCACCGTAAATGCAACACCTTGAAGCAAGCGTGCAAACTATAATGAAATTTACAACCTGCATTAGTGGAGGTAAAATATGCAAATGATTAGAATTTAAGCGCAGACGCACATCATGCGCGTCGGTGGCGCCACCTTGAAAGGTATTTAAGGCTTGGAGATTTGGGCGATTTTAAGTTCGCCAATTGTGTTTTTCCTGTGGTTTTTTCAAAAAACCGATTAATTATGCATCGTAGGAAACACCGATCATCTTTTGATCAAATATCCGAGTTCGACAGAGGAAGGATAGTTGCCTACCGAGATTATGGCTTATCTTTCATCAAAATCAGCACTCGTGCAGTAAATTCATATAGATACCACCAAAAAGACTCATATATATAAAATTTTGAGGTTTTATGACATTTCAATGGACACTAGCCTGATAGACTATGATATTTAAAGGAAATCAAAACCTCTGAACCTTTTTTGCAACAAACACTATGACGCCATCCTGTCTTTAAGGTGGTCTTTATCGAAGAAGATACTGCTAATAGTTTTTGGTCGGAACATATTAATAAAGTATTATTCGTGCATCTTACTATCTTACTATTTCTTTATAATTTTAATTAAAATTTAAAAATATTTTTCGAGTAAATTTAAAAATATTTTTCTCTCCTCCAAAAATGTCATGTTTCCAAAGAAAAAAAAATGTTGATGGCATTACGATACCCCTCCCCCTATGGGCACCCCTGCATACGTACATATAATGAAAAGAGAAAAGTGTGTATTTGAAAATTGCAGTATTGTAATCATGTCTCCAAATTTGCCGAATCGTCATAAATAATTTGCCGAATAAGGAAGGTTTTTTTTTTTTTTTTTTTTGAAAGGACGCAGTCTCCCATGACAATCTCCTATTACCTCCCATTGATCAAAGTAATCGGTTGAGAAGCTGTCTCGGATTATAAAACTATTTGTATTGAAAATTTAACTTATAATTTGGCTTAAATCGAAAGTACTTCTGATGTTGTAATTTTGCTTTGAAGGCAGCTAAAAGTGAAGATGGCTAACAACTTGACAGTGGCTTTTCTGGGCGTTTTAATCCTCGTCGTGATGGTGACAGTTGCAGAAAGTGCAAGAAAACCACCTTTCAATGGCAGCATTTTCGGAAAACGTTTCGTAAGAGACATGGGTAAGTAGGCAAACCTGGAAACTATTCGAGAATATAATAAAGAAAAAAGAATAGCAATCGAAAGAATATAGTATAACATGTATCTAGAAACATTAATTATTAGTTCTCGCTATCGAAGTACGAGGTTTAAAGGTTGGCGAAATGTGAAGAAAAGTCGCCAAATTGAGCGATTTGAATGGAATGAAAGGTGTTAATAGTGCTATTTAATCAATTCAATATTTCTTGAAAAAAATGCATTGGAAAATGCTTTAAATTTACTTTAAATTACGTAAGTAAAGAGAAAATGGCGGTAAGAACCAGCTACCCAATATTAAATGATCAGTTAAATAAAGTGATCCTTTTAACATAATTCAACTGTCTCAAGAAAAAAATGTATTAGGGAAACCGGGGCTATTTGGCATAAGGGGTACGTTGGCATCGTGCTTTTATTTTCTAGTACACAGTGCCCACAGCACTGCCGTCGTGATGAGACATACTTGGCAACCTGCTGCGTCATCCAAAACAGCTTTAGTGTCTTGCCAGCGTTCGTTCGAAGAATATGGATTTTTTTTGTGTTTTTCGTTTTGGTAAGGTTTTTTTTTCGATTTACTTTTCACTTTTCAGTACCCTTACAATTTTTGTTTAAGTACTCCAAGAGTTTTTGGTGGATACAGTAACTAATAGCCTGAAGATTGATGCAGTTAATGCATTCCCAGTCGTTTGTATTTCGGACAGGGCATCCGTGTTTTCTAGAAAATGCCTTTAGAGCTATTTGGAAGTATCAGCTTGGGGTATCTTGGCATAGGCCAGCGATCTATGCCAACTTACCCCACCATGATGCTAGTGTGACATCGTATAGTTATAGATACCTAAACAGACCTACCAGCAGTCCCTTCTACTAGTACGAGTAATGCTGGTGTTGAAAATGTTCCTACTACTACTAGTGAGGGTAGTACTAGCGTTGAAAGGAGAGAACCTCAAATCCCTATTTGTGCAACCGGCTCCTGCGAAACATGTTGATTTGTGACCCATGAAAGCAGTTAGCCTTTTTCAAAAGCAGTGCTACGAAACGGACAACCAGAGGAAAAAAAGGAGGCACTGAACTGCCACAGAAAAAGCTGAAAAAAAGAAAACAATGTTGTAGGGACAGAGAAAGAAGACAAAAACAAAGGCTACGAAATCAAATAATATTGCAAAGAAGCGTCCAAAAAAGGAAGATATTGGTAGCACTGAATCTGATGAGCCTTTGTGTGATGCTATACCGTATGCTGATAGTGAGGATATCTACGTATATGGTTTCTTGTTTTCCTAGTACAAAGTGATGAGAATGAAGATGAGCCAATTCCACTGGATCTAGTCTGCCCCAACCAACACCTCCTACACAGCCCCCACCTGCAGATGAGACAGTAGGGTGGTCACAAGTAACATGGGGAAATTTTTTTTTCAGCTAATCTTTTGCGGCACCCCCTTAAAATGTGCCAATGTGCTAGAAAATGAGGTTTGCAAAGTTTTGGCTTAATCGGATAATATTAACACGTGCCGCAAAGAGGGTAAAGTTAAGAAAAACAGCGATTTTTAGCCAAAAATTGTAGTTTTTACTCTGTAAAACCAAAACTACTGATCCTAGAAGCTTTATTTGGGTCTCATTTTGTAGGAAATTTTATTTTCTTTAAGTTTAATCTTATTTAAAGTTTCTAAAAAATGATTAAATATTTTTCAGAATTTTCACAAGTCAGGCTGCAACTCAAATCCTCGAAATTGCAAGTAACATGGGGAAATTTTTTTTGCAACTAATCTTTTGAGGCACCCCCCTAAAATGTGCCAATAGACTAAAAAATGAGATTTGAAAAACTTTAGCTTAATCGGATAATATTAACACGTGCCTCAAAGTGGGTAAAGTTACGAAAAACAGTGAATTTTTAACCAAAAATCGTAGTTTTTCCTCTGTAAAACCAAAACTACTTATCTTAGAAACTTTATTTTGGTCTCATTTTGTAGGAAATTTCATTCTCGTTAAGTGCTATCCCATTCATTTTTGCTATCATGTCTAAAGTATTTATTTGGCATTTTTCAGGTTAAATCGTAGAGTATATCAAAAATAAGAAATTTTCATGCAAAAATCTAAAAGCATTAAAATATTCAATTACATTTATTTGCTTATTGTTGGATTTACTTTGTCAATTAAAAAAGGAGTATTTTCGTGGTACTTTAGAAATAAATGAAACAACTTAACCCCTTAATTCCTCTATCTTAACACAGAAAGTACCGCGAAAATACCCCTTTTTTAATAGACAAAGTAAAACAAATTTCTGTGTTAAGATAGAGGAATTAAGGGGTTAAGTTGTTTCATTTATTTCTAAAGTGCCACGAAAATACCCCTTTTTTAATTGACAAAGTAAATCCAACAATAAGCAAACAAATGTAATTGAATATTGTAATGCTTTTAGGTTTTTGCATGAAAATTTCTTATTTTTGATATACTCTACGATTTAACCTGAAAAATGCCAAATAAATACTTTAGACATGATAGCAAAAATGAATGTTATAGCACTTAATAAGAATGAAATTTCCTACAAAATAAGACCAAAATAAAGTGACAAATCTAACATGAGTAGTTTTGGTTTTACAGAGGAAAAACTACGATTTTTGGTTAAAAATTCACTGTTTTTCGTAACTTTACCCACTTTGAGGCACGTGTTAATATTATCCGATTAAGCTAAAACTTTTCAAATCTCATTTTCTAGTCTATTGGCACATTTTAGGGGGGTGCCTTAAAAGATTAGTTGAAAAAAAAAATTCCCCATGTTACTTGCAATTTCGAGGATTTGCGTTGCAGCCTGACTTGTGAAAATTCTGAAAAATATTTAATCATTTTTTTCGAAACTTTAAATAAGGTTAGACTTAAAGAAAATAAAATTTTCTACAAAAAAGCTTCTAGGATCAGTAGTTTTGGTTTTACAGAGTAAAAACTACAATTTTTGGCTAAAAATCACTGTTTTTCTTAACTTTACCCTCTTTGCGGCACGTGTTAATATTATCCGATAAAGCTAAAACTTAGCAAATCTCATTTTCTAGCCCATTGGCACATTTTAGGGGGGTGCCGCAAAAGAAATTCGAAAATTGATTTTTTGTGACCACCCTAATGAGACAGCATTTAATGCTGCTGTTGGAGTTGATTAGGTGAGTATGGGGTATTGGGGAAGCATGATGCCCACAAGTATCCAGGGCAAATACTTAAAGTCGATAACGAGGACTTTTTAGTCTCTTCTATGATAAAAACTACCAAGTTTTGGGAGTGACCATAGCCACCCGACGCAATCTGGTACCCTACCAAAAGAGTTCTGGGGAAGATGACCCACCCCCCATTCAGATGAGTAAGAACCAGGGTTGCCAAATTTAAGAACTGTAATTACGGGGCAGTCTTGGGGGGGGGGGGGGCGAGTTGAGAGCGGTTGAATTTCTAAAATCTTGACTTCAATATCAGACTTTTTACAAATACACATAAAGAGAAAAAAAAACACAATTATTATATTAATAAAAATTACATTTTTTACCATTGCATAGTTATTTTTCTTAGTGAATATTAAGGGCTAGTAAAAGGTTTAACATTAACTATTGTATAAGTTCGTATTTCCCTGTTATTAACCACCTTTTTCCTGACGCAGGCCAGTCATTTCGAATTTTTCCAGGGGAGCAAAAAAGTAAAAATTCAATGTAAATTTTCCAAAACACAGCAAAAGCCATGCCCACTTATATGTAAACACATTACTAATTTCCCAAAACCAGGTGGAGGGGGCAGTTGACCACCCGCCTGATCCCCCAAAGACAGACCTGTCTTGGCGTGTGAAAGATATAATAGTCGTTTATATTGATGCCTAATGTTTAGTATTTCCTTTTTAAAAAACTAGAGACACCTACCAGTGGGGAAATTTGAATACGTGAAAGATACTCGTAAGTTTAATGAGTCATTACAAAAAATGTTGATTACACAAGTCTGCGATGAAAAAATTGTTGCATATTTAACTATTGGTATCAACAGTATTTTATGTGCTGATTAGGGAAAAAATAGGGAAAAAATTCCATCACCCTCAGATAAATCACAAATTTTGCCTGAAGTTTGCTTATTTTTAGGGCTTTAAGGTTCAATAAGCGCAAGGTTTTTTTAATATTATAGCCCATATAAGTGTTAAATTTAGTTTTAATAACAGAGATTACATGGTGAACATGTTATTAAACAATGTAAGCACGTTACTTGTAAAAATTTTTTTTTTTTACTTATTTATTTGAATAAGACAATAAATCTAAACTGGGAAAATCCATTTCCTACTAAAACAAGACAATTATCAGTCAATTTACATCCTCCCCATTCTTACTGCTGGTCACTAGGCGTCATTATGAAGAATGTAGTGAGCCGTGACCTTGATTGCAATCAGTGACTCAATGTGGAGCTATAACCACTGTGGTATGCAGACCTAACAGTTTTGTGCTCTTTTTAAGAAATGGCTACTAGAGGAAAAGTCAACTCTGTTAACTGTTTCTCTTATATTAGTGGGTCTTAACGGTCAAGAAGCAGCAAAGGAACATTTCTAATTTTGTTAAGAAAATGTATTTTGCACAATTTGGTGTTAAACTAGGGGACCAAGATAAAACTTGGACTCAAAGTATCGTGTAAAAGGAAGAATATAGTGAAAAAGGCTGTGTGTTTGGAAGAACTGAGACAATTGTTTCAAAGTAAGAAGAAATCATTACATTTTGGATTACCCGTGATTTGTGGAGAGCCTGAAAATCACAGTGATGAGTGGAATTTTCGTTCTTTAGTGCAAGGTTTCAATTTGAAAATCAGAAAAAAATATTTCATACCCAACCAACATACGTTCGGCTATTCGCATTATTCCTCATGGACCTGACTTGCTTAATTTCTTCTCAAAGACGTACAATAACTTTGCAACACATGTCCATCACTTGTATGCTCTTTTTAGCTGGGTTTGATTATATTTCTGCTTTTTCTTTATGTTGAAATTAAAAAATATATCAAAATTATCCGTTTTTTGTACTTTTTTCCAAAACTTCAACTTTATTTTGTAGGCAAACCTTACGTGATAGGAAAAAACCATTTTTGAAATCAGCGCAAAAATGTACATAAAGATTAGTTAACTAAATCAAAACAATTTTTAAAAAGTGTATTTTTGCAGATCTGTGTTATAATTGAGTAGACATAGAATTAAACTTAACTACTTGAACTAACTATAAGAAGTTAGACTGAAAAAATAAAAAACCAATATTTAAATTTTTAGTGGGAAAAAACTGTAGTTTTTTTCAATAATATAACATAATATTTATTCTAATATAATGTAGGAAAATTCTCTCTCTCTCTCTCTCTCTCTTTTAATATCGTATTTACTACTACTTGATTTTACCGCTGGTAAAAATTCTTCCTTTCACATTACTGCCGTTCATTGTAAAAATTATGTATCTTCATATTTTTAAAATGCGTATTTGTTTGCTAAATAGAATAACATTTAGTTACATATTTTAGTATAAACGAAAAGCAAAGCAAATTCCAAAAGATTAATATCTGGTGACTAACAGTAGCTAAACACTTATATTTCTTTTATAAGGAAAAATTTGAGAAGGACGTATATAATAAGGCATAATAAAAGTCATTTACAAAGGAGCTGCCCACTTTTACAATGAACGACAGTTTGTTGACTGTCACAATGATTCCTGTCTAAGGGAATTGAACATTACACTTCAGAGCAGAGAGACGTTATGATTTGAATTTTGATGATGAATTTTCTTATCACTCTATTTTACATTTTTGTTTCACTTTATTTTTTCTGAAAATAATGTTTCGTTTTGTAAAATGTTGCCCCTAGCTTAGAATACGGGACTTTAGCCGTCCCGTATTAAGGTCCTCAATTTTTCAAAAAACGGGACTGTCCCTTGAAATCCTGGCAACCCTGGTAAGAACTCATCTTTTACAGTTGACATGAAACATTTGTAACCTACCTACAATGCTCATACATGTTTTTTCAAACTTTGTTTTAACATATTACATTATAATCTTTTGAAATAAATATTTAAAAATGAAAATTTGTTATATTGCTGCATATTTACTATTACAAACACTGTTATGCCAACATACCCCAACCATTCGTTTGTAAAATGTTGCCCCTAGCTTAGAATACGGGACTTTAGCCGTCCCGTATTAAGGTCCTCAATTTTTCAAAAAACGGGACTGTCCCTTGAAATCCTGGCAACCCTGGTAAGAACTCATCTTTTACAGTTGACATGAAACATTTGTAACCTACCTACAATGCTCATACATGTTTTTTCAAACTTTGTTTTAACATATTACATTATAATCTTTTGAAATAAATATTTAAAAATGAAAATTTGTTATATTGCTGCATATTTACTATTACAAACACTGTTATGCCAACATACCCCAACCATTCGTTTGTAAAATGTTGCCCCTAGCTTAGAATACGGGACTTTAGCCGTCCCGTATTAAGGTCCTCAATTTTTCAAAAAACGGGACTGTCCCTTGAAATCCTGGCAACCCTGGTAAGAACTCATCTTTTACAGTTGACATGAAACATTTGTAACCTACCTACAATGCTCATACATGTTTTTTCAAACTTTGTTTTAACATATTACATTATAATCTTTTGAAATAAATATTTAAAAATGAAAATTTGTTATATTGCTGCATATTTACTATTACAAACACTGTTATGCCAACATACCCCAACTCCGGGGTAAGTTGGCACTGTTGAGGCGCCTTCAAAAAACATTTTTCACTAGTTTCCAGTGAATGTTGGATGATGTTCCTAGTTTTTTTTTTTTTCTGTAGCCGAGATGTTACCCTATCAGAGACATAAATCACTTTTGCCGTAAGTACAACATAAAAAATGAGAAAAATCAAAAAGTTCAAATTTAGCCTCAGTCTCCCCAATGTCCTTTTTCTCTTGAGGTATACAATCGAAAGAGTAAAATTCTCTCTCTAGAGTAATAAAAAATACACAAATAAATGAAATAAAATAAAATAAAAATAAAGAATTAAAAAAAAAAATCCTTCAAAGTTTAGACTTTAAAAAAACTATTAACTAACGTATAGTATCGGGATCTCCGTGACTCGCAGTGTACATTGAAGTAACTTCAAACTTTCAGAAAGTTAGAACCTTTTAATGTGCAAAAGGATCTTAACCACTTCACTAAAATGCCACTTCCAGCAAATTTTGTATTCACATGCTTTACAAATTCATAGCGAATTTTTGTCACAGAATTGTAAATACTGCATGGTAAAAAAGCAAACAAAACGAATATTTTTGAAAATATCAGGAAAAAACAATAAATACCGGGACAATCTATTTGTTATCAGGAAAATCAACAATATCAGGACATCTACGCACTCAAGTAGAACTCGGTCAAAAACCCAAAAAATAATTCCGTGGCTCATAAAAAAATTTCTTTGAAATAATGAAATCAAAAAAAATTTTATTTTCTATAAAGTTTGGGTTTATGTCTAAGTTTCCATTTGAAGATTTCTTTTTAGTTTCAAGAGTTTAGTTTCAATATATTTGTCTCGGATAACCCTTGCGTCTTTTCCAGATACGGACAGCCGTGGCAGTGAAATTCGACATCCAGCATGCGAATACGTGTTTGACGCTTGCAACCAGTGGTATATAGCAGGCCAAGAATCTTTATAAGAAGTGAAGAATGGAGGTGATTTTTACCTCACTGAATATAACTCAAGTTTACAAATGAAGCGTTTAGTAGTAAAATCCGTTTTAAGAGAGGCAAACCTTTTTTTAGGTTCTACTTGATTCATTTTTCCTAAAAGATATTTTTCCATTTTTGTTTTTGTTTGAAAAACAAACGGAACACGATTTCCTTTCCGTTTCTTTTCAAAATTTGCACTAGGCTCAGGTGGGCTAAAATGGGTCAAAAAAGAGCACTTTTACAATCAGGCTTTGACAGCAACAAATAAAATTATTCAACCAGTGAGTATACTGCTCAGTAGGGTGGAGCTTTTTGATTTTCGTAAACGGGTATCTTTCATTTACTGTGAATGAGGATAAGTAACAATTCTGTAAAATATTTCACTTTTGCGACGTCATCTTTAGTCTGCGCATTTGGCCTAAAGTTTTGAAATTTTAGATTTTTTTTAGATTTTTCAAATTTTTTAAAAAAGTATTGCAAATGATAAAACTAGTGACGGGTGGTTATTAAATGGAAGAAAAAGGTTTGAAATATACAAGAAATTTTTAAAAATCATTTTAGATTATGATTTCAGTCTGCGCATTAGGCCCAAAGTTTATCAAATTTTCAGAAATTTCCGATATTTTCAATATTGAGCAGAAATTTTATAATTCAATATTTCCTCTCAATATTTACTAAAAGTGCCTTCAAAACAATTTTCTTAATAATTTTGTTGTTTCTTTGAACTACTCAACTCTATGCTTGCTCATTGAAATTACCCAGGACTCACCACGAGGAAGTAGCCGCATTTTGGGTGCCACTCGCGCTCCCCTTGCTTCCAACCGATGAGAGCAAATATTTATATTTCTTAGACAAGTCCTTTGAATAGGAAATTGTTTGCATTGGTTTTGATGGATGCACTACAAAGACAGGAAAATAAAGGTGTAATACGGAAACTGGAAGAAAAACTTGGTAGACCTCTGTAATGGAACATTTGCCAATTACATTTGAATGAACTTAATTTGCTGCATTTTTTGCAAAAGCTAGATGGACCTACCAGTGGACCAAAGTGATTTTTGGGCCTGTTAGACGAAGCTAAACAACATGTTATAATTTCAAATCAGTTCAATATGAACCTATAGAATTTGTCATTGATCAGATTGATTTTGACAATAAAAATGGTTCAAGTACTGAGCAACAGTAACTTCATGAGATGAGCAAGGTAGTTTTGACTGGAAAAATATTCAAAAAAAATGTGAAACAGAAGTCCAAGACAGCTTTCCCTAGCCAAATATTAACTACAGCAAACAATCTTTAGACTATAATTTTTAAAAGAGTTCATAACTTTCGCGGGTAAAAGTGTCCTTGCTCTTTTAGGAGAAAGTACAGACTTTACTAATTTAGCTATGAATTTGTGTGAGATTATACAGATTATCTCTCCGGGAAAAAGCAGAAAATTGTATTCCCATCTATTCAAAACAATGTATACTTTGCACCCAAGAAATATGCTGTTATTAATATATATATATATATATATATATATATATATATATATATATATATAAATGTATGTATGTTTGTTCCTAATACAAATCCAGTTTTCGTCGGATTTTCAACAAACTTGGCACAGAGGTTCCCTGATGCATTAGAATTTACATAGGTAGGGGTTTTGAAATTTAAAAAAAATCCAAAAAGCCCAAAATTCAAATTTTTTGTCTCAAAATGGCCATTTTCTTTCAATTTTGAATAGATATAGTAATAGAGATTAGACTTTAAGCACACAAATTGATAAAATGTAACATATTTAAATAGGAGTATTTTCCAACAAAGATTACGATCAACAATGAATTATCCATTTAAGGCTCAACTATTTCTTTTTAGCATGAAATAAGTTTTTATATTCCCATGTGGATAGAATTCATTCAAATATTTTTTAGAGCTATATTGTATTAATAAGCACCCGAGCAACGCCGGGAAATAATCTGGTTAGTTCATAAGAGAGAGCATATAAAGAAACTTGTTTTAAATCGTATTATAAACGCTCAATCTAGAAAACAAACAAGCAAGCAAGTGAGAACGCTTCAGATCCCAAAAAAAGACAAAAATCTATTTTCATACATTACATACATAAGTCAAAAGTCAGTATGCATCGATATGATTTCTTGTCATGATGTGGAAATTACAAAGCTACCTTTTACAGGTAATTTAACAACACAATATTTACAAAGATTATGGAAGCTGAGAATTTAAATATGATTTCTGAATGCGCTCTTTTTAGACTGCCATTCAAGACTCAATCAGTTGAAAGAGCTGTCAAATAGGTCACAAGCTCTTCAAAATTGGTATGTAATCACAGGAAAAGAAAAAGTTTAGTAAAAACGAGGATATCTGACAGAAATATTTGATCAATTTACGACACAAAGGAACAATTTAACTATGAAAGACGTATCTAAGAAATGTAAATACGTGCTTGCATTGGTTGGAAGGAAGGGTTCATGTGTAGGACTAGAAGTGCGGTCACCTCCTCGTGGTGAGTCCTGGGTAGTTCCACATGAGCTAGCGAAGAGTTGCATGGTTCAAAGTAATAACAAAACGAATAAAAACAAGTTTGAAGACACTTCAAGTGATTATTGAGAGGAAATACTGAGTTAAAAAATGTCGAAAATATCAGAAATTTTGGGAAATTTGATGAACTTTGAGCGCAATACACGAACAGAAATAATAATCGAAAATGGTTTTAAAAAATTCTTTGTATATTTCAAACTTTTTTCTTCGATCTAATAACCACCCGTCACTAGTTTTATCATTTGCAATATTTTTTTTAAAAAATTTGAAAAATCCAAAAAAAATCAAAATTTTCAAAACTTTAGGCCAAATGATGACGTCGACTAAACGACGACGAACGACTAAAGATGACGTCGCAAATGTGAAATATTTTACAGAATTGTTACTTATCCTCATTCACAGTTTACGAAAATCAAAAATTCATTTTTTTCGCTCCACCCTACTGCTCAGGATATGCAAATGACTCTTCCTTATGACATTTAAAGTGAAATATGTCGGAAAAAACAAAATATTGATACCGATAAATAAGTTAGAAAATGTGTTGTCAATGACTCATTTTACCCCATAGCGTGGGGTAAAATGGGTCACTAATAGAGTAAAATGATTCACGTTTTAAAGAATTTAATTTAACGACTTATTGAATAGTAATTTTGTATTTTTGTTCATTAATTATAAAACAATTTAGCATATCAACATTTCTAGAAAGTACTATTGTCCTCTTGATTTATTTCAGGAAGGAATGTCTAGCGCTGTTTACGATAAGTCAATATTCCAAACATCATCTCTCTCCGGAAACAAAAGACTTTTACTGAATTTTTAAATTTCATTGCATGTTGTTCTACATTGTGATGAAGAATGATGGCATGAAAATATACTCTTATGTCATTTTCCCCAAAAAACTTAACTTGCTCCCATTTTCCAACTTTTAAAGGTTGCTTTTAATGCACTTTGATTCAGTTTAAATTTATTTTAAAGAAAAGGTTTAGTTATTATTTATTTAGTTTTGTGTCTGTGTGTCAATTTAATTACTTCTTTTTTTTATCTCTTTATACTATTTCAGTATGCAATCTTTTCAATATTGTCGAGCTTGTTGAAATTTCACAAGTTTCTTTCTCCATGTGTGTAGTTTTCTCTGCTGGTATCTTTTAAAGTTTCTCCTTTACTTTTATTTATTGGTGTATTAAAGAGTGTGCTAATAATAGAAGTTTAAATCTGCATAAAAATAAAACACATGCTTGACTCGCCTTGTTCCAATATCGAAGAAACAGCCTCACTTGTTGTGAAATCTTAAATGTTTGTACCGTTCCTTCAACTGCATTATTTTAATTGAGGTTTGTTGAATATTTTCCTATGATTTTGCTGGCTTCTTTCTTTGGCGAAAAAAAGCCACTTTTTCTTATTTCCCTAATAACATTACCTGAAGAAAGTTCATCGAACAAAAACTGCTCTTAATTTTGACTTTTTGATTTAATTTAATTATTTTGCACTATAAGTTTATATATATGTGTATTTAAAAGAATAACAAAGCAGTATATTACTTGTTTGAAATTAGTACACACATACATGACAACGAAACATGAGTTAGTAAACAAAAAATATAATTTGCTCTTTAGTATGTGCTAAGCCTAATCGAATGCGAAAAATGACCCATTTTACCCCACGCATGTTTTAATACCCAGAAAAATTCATTTTTGCTGTTTTTTCTTCAACATTTCAGGAAGTTCTTCCTGAAAATGTGCTCTGTGCAGTAGGTTTAAAACTTAATGTGTATTTTCATTTAACTTTCTTTAAACCAAAAGTTTTTATGATGAACACCATCAAGCTTCTTTTAAGAAAAATACTTCATCGCTAGCATCTGTAACATTGAAGTGGAAGTTGACACTTTATTTTGCATATAAAATGCTGCGTGGTGTCAATGATACATAAAACTGGCAACGCAAAAAGAAAATGTTATTTGCAAAATTTTTAATGAATTTTCTAAGGAGTCTGACCCATTTTATTCCGTGACCCATTTTCCCCCACCTGACCCTACTTTCTAATTATTTACAAATAGAAAAATCTGGCTTTGAAGTAAATCGCCATCTTTAAAATCTAATCTAAATCGCCATCATTAATAGTCCGGCGGCATAGCGAAAGGATTATTCATTTTGAGGTAAAAGCAAAATGTTTTTTTAAATTATGTTTTTGGGTCAATAAGGATCATTTTAAGAGACGGGGGCATTCGCTAAGTTATTTGAATCATTTTTATAGCGTCTCAAAGTTATCTTACTCGAGCATAGGACGTACAGCCCAGTATTATTAGACATTAAATTCGCACATCATGTTGTAGTTCTAATTTTTTAATATGTTGTTTAGGTCACCTAGGGTAGTGTCAATCTAAGCTTGCAGTTTTCTAAAACTTGTGCTCGCCGCGTAAATCGCGAAAAACTACGAAATTTTACGACTTTTTTCAGTTTTCCCCTTATAACTCCTAAACTATGCAACTTTTGAATAAACATATGGCTACCCATTTTAAAGAACACTAAATTTCAAAGAATTTAAGCTCACGTGTTGCTCTGTAAGCCGAATAGTTTAGGAGATATCGTATTTCAAAGAGGGCCATTTTTTGCGAAAAACGAAAAAAAACATGCTTTAATCACATTTCGGACCAAATATCGACATAAATTCCTACTCTACAAGTAAAAATTGTACATTAAGTTGCAGTACATTTAATTGACTTTCATTTAAGGCAAAATTGAAGTCTGTAAGTTGAATAGTTCTTTTATAATCGCGAAACAACAAATGTTTGTTTTTGCGAAAAACCTCGAAATTTTTCGACTTTTTTCAGTGTTTCCTTTGTAACTCTAACTTTATGCTACTTATGAAAATACATGTGCATACCCATTTTAAAGAACATTAAATTTGCAACAGTTTAAGCTCTAGTAACGCTCTGTAAGGCGAATAGTTTAGGAAATATCGTACTTTGAAAATGTGTCATTTTTTGCGAAAAAAAAAAAACACGCTTTAATCACATTTTAGACCAAATAGCAATAGAAATGGGTCATTTTCAAAATTTGCTTACATTTGCTGTCCGGAGGTTAAAAAGACGATTTTGAAGCATAACTTAAATTTTAAATTCAATGCGAATAATTATTTTCTGCAAGAAATACCCCCAAAAAAATTCTATCACTCAACAAATTATTGAAATGCATTTATTTATTTTTATATAAGTCTTTAAAAATGAGAATCAAGGCAAAAACGCTTGTCCATTTCGAATTTTCGCAAGTTCAACTATTTTTTTCCTATACTTAATGGTCAAAAAAAGTAAATGCGACATATTATTTTTATATATTGACTATTAGTATATGGTATTCATGATAAATCTTGACAATTGTAATTTTATTTCAATAAGAAATGTATGAATATATTTTGTCCGGAAGTTCTTGTCAAGTACGTTACCCTAAGATTATTTTAGCTAAAAAAGGTATTTATTGAAGTCAAAAGATGGTAACACGTATTCAGTTAACTTAACAAATTAGTGACGTAACTATTTTGTACCATTTTGTTTCCCTGAGTCGAGAAGTATTGCTGTGGCGTTTCGCACAAAATTTTTTCCAGGTGCGTATTTTTATTCTTTGTCAAGTCCGTTACCAAAGATTTTAGTATTAATTTTTACTTTTTCTAAACTTTTACCCCTAAATATTGTTCATTATACAACTCTAAGAAAATGCATATTGTAGTTCAATTTTTAAATTCGACAACCTAGCCATAATTTGACATTTTGGTTGAAATGTCAAGTCCGTTACTGGTCAAATCCGTTACCAAATGTCAAATTCGTTACCATAGAGTTTTTGATCAATATTTCAATCATCACAAACATCGTTTTAAGCTTCAGGGCGCAAATAATTTCAAATGAAGTTGGTTCTAGACTCTATGATATAGTTTAAAAGTGAGATTTCATATTGATTTTGTATGGTAATGGACGACAATTTTCCTTGCAACTTACAGTTTTACAACAGCATTTGAATACTTAATTATTCATCAAAGTGTACAACCAGTTACTTTTTTACACACCTACAATATGTGACTAAACATCTGTTAGTGTTTCTAAAAGAAAATAGCAAGTTAAAAAAATTACTTAAAAATTTTGAAATGTAAGCATATGGTGAAAATGACCCAAATTCCTACTCTACAAGTAAAAAATGGGCATTGAGTTGCAGTACATTTAATTGGCTTTCATTTAAGGCAAAATTGAAGTCTGTAAGTTGGATAGTTCTTTTATAATCGCGAAACAACAAATATTTGTTTTTGCAAAAAACTGCTAAATTTTCCGACTTTTTTCAGTGTTTCCTTTAGTACTCTAACTTTATGCAACTTTTGAAAATACATGTGCATACCCATTTTAAAGAACAATAAATTTGAAAAAGTTTAAGTTCTAGTAACGCTCTGTAAGATGAAGTGTCGGAAATATCATACTTTGAAAATAGGTCATTTTTTGCGAAATTTAAAAAAAAAATGCTTCAATCGTATTTAGGACCAAATATCAGCATAAATTCCAACTCTACAAGTGAAAAATGGACATTGAGTTACAGTAACCTTAATTGGCTTTCATTTAAGGCAAAAAAGAAGTCTGTAAGTTCAATAGTCCTTATACAATCTCGAAAAAAACAATCATTTGCTCTTGCGAAAAACTGCAAAATTTTCTGAATTTTTTCGGTTTCCTTTATAACTACTAAATTACGCAACTTTTGATGGTACATGTGCTTACCCAGATTAAAAAACATTAAATTTGCAACAATTTAAGCTCTAGTGACGCTCTTTAAGACTTATACACTGCGATTCAAAAGTTTAGACAAAATGCAAATATGTGAATAAAAAGAAAACTATTCAACGAAATGCTTTCAAATTTCTACTGCAAGTACACAATATGGTCCCAAATACGTGTCTGGAGTTCTTATAACTATAACTGGAATCAAATTTTGGATATTACAGAAGATAGTTTTTTACATTGATGCAAAAGTTTAGACAATAGTCAGATTTTATGCAAATATCCCTTGAAATGTGATTGGTGGAGGAAATGCGGGACTGTATTATTCATTTATAAAGTGCAGAGATTGCTGAACAAATAATCAAAATCTCAAAAGCTCTTTAGTTCTCGTGTAAAGAAGATGAGAAATTTTGGAAGCCGAAATTTGAAAATGAACCTACTTTATTAATTTTTTGTCTTTTAAATCGGCTCTAGTATGGTAGTACATTGTTTTTTACTTTGTGGAGAGCAAATTCAGACATGCGTATCGATCAAAAAGTCCAAGAAAAATGATATTTCTTAAGGATGAAGGAATTGAAAAAACGGCTCAGACTGACGATTCGCCCCTTAATCCTACAAAACTTCAACTTGGGTCAAAAACAGCACGTGACAGCATAAGTAGATGAACATCTGAATCGGAATGCATAAAAAAAACAAAGAATTGTGCCTGAGCCTTTTAGGACAGAGTGTCCCAAATAAGCCAGATTTTATTGGTAAAAGCAGCACAGCATATGATCATTGGATATTTCTCAAGTCCCGCGAAAAGAATTATAATCCATCTAGGCCATCCCAATTTTAATAATTTTTATCAAAGAAAGTACCATTCATTTTTTAGTCACGATGATACATATGCTGCTTTTCACATTAAAATCTGGCTTATTTGCGGCACTCTGTCCTAAAAGGCTCAGGCACAATTCTTTGTTTTTTTTATGCATTCCGATTCAGATGTTCATCTACTTATGCTGTCACGTGCTGTTTTTGACCCAAGTTGAAGTTTTGTAGGATTAAGGGACGAATCGTCAGTCTGAGCCGTTTTTTCAATTCCTTCATCCTTAAGAAATATCATTTTTCTTGGACTTTTTGAACGATACGCATGTCTGAATTTGATCTCCACAAAGTAAAAAACAATGTACTACCATACTAGAGCCGATTTTAAATACAAAAAATTAATAAAGTAGGTTCATTTTCAAATTTCGGCTTCAAAACTTTCTCATCTTCTTTACACGAGAACTAAAGAGCATTTGAGATTTTGATTATTTGTTCAGCAATCTCTGCACTTTATAAATGAATAATACAGTCTCGCATTTCCTCCACCAATCACATTTCAAGGGATATTTGCATAAAAATCTGACTATTGTCTAAATTTTTGCAACAATGTAAAAAGCTATCTTCTGTAATATCCAAAATTTGATTCCAGTTATAGTTATAAGAACTCCAGACACGTATTTGGAACCATATTGTGTACCCGCAGTAGAAATTTGAAAGCATTTGGTTGAATAGTTTTCTTTTTATTCACATATTAGCATTTTGTCTAAACTTTTGAATCGCAGTGTAGTATAGGAGTTATAAATTAAACACTGAAAGAAGTCGGAACATTTAGCAGTTTTTCGCGAAAACAAAGTGACGATATTGAAAGTACTTTTGAACTTACACACTTCTTAACTTTTCTGAAAACAGACTTAAAATCAAAAATGTTTTAAATTATTAACAATCAGGTGATTTTATTACAAAAGCAGGATTTGAACATTTTGAGAATACATCTCAGCGGGTCTCGTCCTTTTCACAACCCCCACATTTGCACAAAGAAGTGCAAGGGAGACCAGCTTTTCCACAACCGCATCGAGATGTACGACACTTCGTCTCGCAGGCACACGAGATTATTTCCTGACAGGCTATGGAAGCAGGGGGGATAGAAGTCCATTTAACCTGAAAATAATTAGATTTTAGTTGTATTACTGCAATAAAACGTTTAAGTTAGGAAAAGAAGGTAGGAATACCTTCCAAGTCACAGGAGATTTTATCCAGCCATACTCTTGAGGGCACAGGAGTTACCTGCAGACTCTCTTCCATATATGCCCAGCTTGAAATGACGTTCGAAGAGCATGCTGTATTAATGCGTCCTGAGTTGGGGGAATATTTTCGATTTCCTTTCCTTTAGCGGTTCTTTTAGACAAAGAAAGTGGATGTTTTTAGTTTTATACGCTAAGTTTACTACGAACATTTCGATTCGATTGTATCTGTGTATTTTATAGAGTATTTAAAGAAGAATTTTAATTTTTGCACTGTTGTCAGCACTGAAAAATCAGCATTTTTCCCATTTTTGATTGTTTAAAATTTAATTTTTCAGTGCAGGATGTATATTCTCCATGTTCTCTATTTAAAAACATTACATTCAGCGTCAAGAAAAACTAAAAAATATCGAAAAAGATACATAATTAGGCCGAAAAATCGTTGCAATGGATTCAAACTTCAAGTGCTGGTAAAATATTAATCAAACCTTACAGCGAATGCCTCTGTGCCTAAAAACGTTCAAAAAAAGGTCCCAAAACAAGAATCTAAAGAAAAATTGCTTTTACCTCAAAGTGCACAATTCACCCGAAATTTGGCTTTATGCCGCTCTACTATAACGGCATATATTGGAAATGTAATCGTAAAAAATACAATGTATCTATTGAATTGTTACTAGACTTAAAAGCTCTTTTCGCGTTCACAAATTTTCTGCAGTGGAATCCACGCTGGTTGATGTGAAACACTTTACACTTTCTCTGTTGCCTTCAAGTCATTAATTTTCACATTCTGATGTTTTTTTATGCATTTGTTTTTTGATCTACTTTTGCTCTGTTTGTGGCATTTTAAAAAATAATATAGGCAGCAATCATTTTCCGCGAGAGACAATTACTTTCCAATATTGACATTGTCTTCAACAATTTTCTCTAAATCGGGACAAACTTTTGTTTATTTTTCGCAATTTTTTTGTGAAAATTATGGATGAACTGTCTAGGATGTCGAACTTGTTCGGTTTTTCTTATTCTTCTTTTTCTTTTTGCTTTATTTTTAAAATTCGTTATAAATAAGTAAATGTCTCAAACATGTTCTAGATCACTTCAACTATTTTTTTCAGTTACGGCCAAAAATATCGGTATTTTACTTCAGAAAATGCTGGTTGTTATAGGAGATGCCGGTACTCGGTTCACCGGCTCTGTAAACAATTAAGTATAATATTAGATGGGGGCGTGGCCACCAAAAAGGTAAACTATGTACAAACGTATCACCGATGCGTTTTGTTGTCTTTCTCATTCTCAGTTATTTCTAAGACTAATGGCCTCTTCCAATTCGATTATTCTCGTTGCCATGTCTCTTAAAGACCTTACTGTTCAGTTTTAGATGGAAATGTTTTTCTTTGTTATTTTAGTAGCTGAAGCTAAACTGCGGAGAGATGGTGGCTGACCCCTTAAGCGGAACTTCATTTTATGACACGTAGCATCAGAGAGATCATGAAGGAAGTAAAAACTTTAGTATACAGGGTTGTCCAAATTAAACTTCCCCAACTCAGAAGCATGTGCAGGACGTTGTATGGGTCATAATGTGATGAAATTTTGAAAACAGGCACTTCAGACCATGCGCTCGAGATTTATTGAGGAAAAAATTAGTATGAAAAGTTGCCTATAGGTGGCGCTGCAGATTAACAAGACATTCTACAGATGTTCTTATGTGTGCCGTGCTTCTCCATAACTCTTTCCATTTGCAAAGCAGTGTGTTCCACAGCTGAAAGCTGTAAGCCCATACTAATTCCACGAACATGACCATTAATTGTGTCTTTAAGATGTGCCAAGGTTTTGGGGTCTTCTCAATAGACCCTATCCTTTAAGAATTCCCATAACCAAAAGTCGCACGGTGTGAGATCAGGCGATCGAGGAGGCCAAGCTGTTGGGAAACAGCGGCTGATCACACGTGCATCGGTGAAAGTTGCCGGTAACATCTGTTGAACGCCACGAAGAATATGAGGAGGTACACCATCTTGCATAAAAATCGTGTCCTGGAGGCGGCCACGTTGTTGAAGTTCAGGAATTACAAACGTTGTCAACATGTCTTGATACCGTCTTCCTGTGACAGAACAGGTTTCGTACCCTCTTGAAGTCACCTCTTCAAAAAAGTAAGGCCCAATGATAAATGTTGCGGTGAAACCGCACCACATCGTAACGTTTTTGGGCTGCAAGGGCACAATGGATGAATTACGCGCAGGTTTTCACTTGCCCAAATGCGGCAGTTGTGCTTATTCACTTTCCAATTCAGGTGAAAATGGGCCTCAAGCGTCCAAAGGATGTTCCACGGCCAATCTGCATCGATTTCCATTCGCCCAAGGAACTGCATCGCAAATGTTTACAGAACTCTAGTGTCCTCGTAGGACAGCTGATGAGGATTATGGATTTTGTGAGGAAAATAACCCAGGATTCGCCGCATCACATCCCAGATGGTCGAATAGCGCATATCAACGGTAAGAGAAACAGTTGGCACACTGACAACAAAATGTGGCGATTCGCTGCGTGGCCTCCACGACCGCCAAAGCAACGTCTTCTACGCTTGCAGATTCCACAACATGTCGTCCTCCTCCTGGTAAAACTCCTAGATGTCCTGTTCTTTCGAACTTTTTTATTATGTCTCGTAGAGCACTTGGTGTCATCGGTCCTCAGCTTAAGTTCTTCAGCCGACGGAAGGCTCTTATCATGGAAGAAGAGTTTTCGTTATTTTGGTAAAAAAGTTTCGCTAACAGAGCTTTGTCTTTCAAGGTCGGCATTGTGCGTCAGCGAGTTGGAAACAACTGCCTGTGTAGTAACTGTTTTCCTCTTTTTCCGCAAATCACGTTGTTGTAACATGCAAATTACTAGTGTTACAGCGCCAACTATCAGCAACTTTTTGTACTATTTTTTTCCTTAATAAATCTAGAGCGCATGCTCTGAAGTGCCATCACATTATGACCCTTACAACGTCCTGCCCCTCTGAGTTGGGGAAGTTTAATTTGGACAAGCCTGTACTTAGTGAGTAAAAAGTAATTTTTCTCGCTGATTTTTCCTGTTTCAAAGTGTAGAGGCCAGTTTTCGCCTCAATGTCACGTGCCATCTCTCCGCGGTTTAGCTTTACTTTTTTTTCTTGCTCCTCGTTACTATCTTTTACCTTTCTTTTTTTCCAGACCAAATTCAGTCCTGCCTATTTTGGAGTGAAGAAAGGATACGAAGTGATTCCAAGTGCGACAATTAATTTTGATATAATTTGACCTTGTAAAAATAAAGAAACAAGCTGACAAATACGTGTTTCAATTTTTCATTCATTTCAAATTGCTCTTATATCCATTATTGTGGCCGGGACATTTGTCGGAATACACGCGCCTTTAAATCCAGGAATTTAAAACTTCGGCTCTTAATTTTGATATATGTGAATGTGTGGAATAGTGGTGCGATACTGATGAAAAAATATCGCTTCTTCAAAACATCGATGTTCAAAATTAAACCATGGATATTACACATGATCGATACATCGATCGAAATATATCGTTTATATATGTTTCGAATATATGTTTTGAAACATCCATGTTCAGAAACATTGAACTTTTTAACGTATATTCCTGAAAAATAGAACGAAAAATGTATTTTAATCCTAGATTTGAATTCACAGCAACGAATTTATTAATCAAGAATATTTTCAAACAGAACAATCAAAAAATAATGATACATAATTATTGGCATTGCAAATTATTAATGAAAAGGGGAAAATAACTCATATACTTTAAAATACAAAAAAGTGGCACATCAATACAAATTAGTTGGAGTATTTCCGTAGCCTCTTTTAAATTTCCACCTTAATAGCCAAAAACTGAAAATAAGTTGTTTAAGAATTAAGGCAAATAAAGTAGAGAAATCTGTATAAATTTTAAAGGTTGATTATGAGCACTCATAAAAAAGCAAAAGAAAAGAAAAGAAACAGAATAAGTGATTATTCTTGAATCATTGTTTGGATACATGCTGTAATTATTCAAAATATATTTGAAACTCAAACAATATTCAAGGATTAAAGCATTTTATTCAACATTGAAAAACACAAATGCACAGGCATAGCACAAATGCGCAGGAATGCTTCAGACAGGTATTTCGGCGTTACAAGAAACGCATTTTTCAATGCAAAAATGTGAGCTTATGGATGCACAGACATCCGACAAATTGTGTGTCGAATGTCTGTGCATCCATAAGCATCCATAAGCTCGGCCTGTTGTCTATGCATACATAAGCTCACATTTTTGCATTAAAAAAGGCGTTTCTTGTAGAATTAAAACACATGTCTGCAGTATTCGTGCGCATTTTTGCATTTCAACGTATGCTTCTATTTTTAAACACAGAGGTACACTGTTAAAACTACGGGTGCCGCAGGGGTGCCAATAAGACAGCTGGGGTGAAAGCAAGGTGCCATGGGGTGCGATAGCGAAATTGAAATGCTCTTTTCGTACCAAAAGGCCTCTCAGAGGTGCTTTATAAGCACAAAGTACCCTCAGAGAGGCCTTTTGTACTACTCTGTAGCGGCCATCGGCACCCTTTAGGCTTGTGCATGCTCAGTGAGACATCTGAAAGGCGCCCCTGATAGCCTGCGTCTGCGCATTGCGACTCCAAGCTCTCATCATCATCATCAACCATTTGAATGGCGGACATCTTGTTTACGTCGACACGACTGAATTCTCTGTACAGTGTTTTCACAGTCTTGGACTTCACCTTGAGTTTATTACAAAAATGGATTAATTCTTCATTTTAATCTTCGAATTCTCACGTAAGTACATGCATTTAATCATAGCTCTAAGTTTTTCCAACATATTTACAAAATGTTCTAACGGAAATTTATCTATGTATAGCGATTCTCTTTTGCCGCGTAAACACAGCCAACAAGCAGCAGAACGCGACAGAAAGGAAAAAAAAACTCTGCCTGACTGTTTCTTTCTTTCTTATTTGTTTTTATCATACGTTTATGTATATACTATTTTAATGCCATGGTTTGCATTTCGTGCTTTCGCTAATACCTTTCGTCGGCGTTATTGATAACGAATGATCAGTTCGTTATTGCAAGAGCTTACTTTTTTTGTTCCATCAGTTGAAATGAATAGATCCTTAAAATATATTTCGATTTTTAATCTGTCGAGGAACTTGACCTTTAACAAACGTTGCTTTTCAAATACCCCTATCTTTTATTCCATAAAGATATTTAAATGTCGAACTATACATATGTATTAATATGTTACTCTTGAGTAAAAACCCGAAAAAGCGACGTTTAAAAACACAAATAGATGAAGTTAAAATTGGCGAACATGTTTCAAAAGCCTAAAGCTTCCTTCTTCAGCGCCAAGCAAGAAATGGAAAGAAACAAAGTGCCGGGAGAGTTTAAATAGCAAAGGAGCAAAAGTTAGGCCAATCAGGTGTCAGCGTGTGCCGAGTCCTGATTTGGAGTTGCGTTGTCAGAAAATTTAAAAGCATGAAGTAAAATTGGCGAGATGTGTGGAACTGCAAAAGATTCGTTACAAATATTACTTAAATTTTTTATGAACATGAAAGGCTTCTATGAAATCCAACTCGCCAACAGTTGAAGGTCTGCAAATAATTTTAGCTTCGGAGAAAACAAATCTATGGCCCATTTTCCAACAGTGTTTCGCGATTGAGGATTTTGAGAGTTCTTTCTTTTTAACATAATTTTCATGTTCCTTTAACCTAAGTTTTAGCGCCCTTCGGGTCTGTCCGACGTAACCAATTTGACATTCACATTTTATGTGATAAATGCCCCACTGATCAAATGGTTGGATGGGGTCTTTTAACTTGGAAAAAGTTAGTTTGTTGATGGGTCTGTAAATGACATGAAAATCGAACTTGCTGAGTATTCTGGAAATGCGAGGAGAGATTTTTGAATAAAATGGTAAGACAACGTAATTGGCGGAAGGAACACTGGGTTTTTTGTGGGATGCACTGCGGTTCGAAAGTTTATTACAAGCATTGTCAATGATTTGATAAGAATAACCTCTGTCAACGGCCACACTCCTTAAGAAATTAAGTTCATCATTGAGAAGTGATTTGTCGGAACATATATTAATAGCGCGGTTAACAAACGTGTAAAAAGCAGACATTTTTTGTTTAAAACAAAAAATGTCTGCTAAAATTATTTGCAGACCTTCAACTGTTGGCGAGTTGGATTTCTTAGAAGCCTTTCATGTTCATAAAAATTTAAGTAATATTTGTAACGAATCTTTTGCAGTTCCACACATCTCGCCAATTTTACTTCATGCTTTTAAATTTTCTGACAACGCAACTCCAAATCAGGACTCGGCACACGCTGACACCTGATTGGCCTAACTTTTGCTCCTTTGCTATTTAAACTCTCCCGGCACTTTGTTTCTTTCCATTTCTTGCTTGGCGCTGAAGAAGGAAGCTTTAGGCTTTTGAAACATGTTCGCCAATTTTAACTTCATCTATTTGTGTTTTTAAACGTCGCTTTTTCGGGTTTTTACTCATTTTAACACAAAGTGAACTGCTTTTAATAATGTTACTCTTGATTAAAATTTTAGAAGTTAATGAAGCGATTCAATTTTTTATTGATAGAATAATACAACTGAATATTTTTGATTGTTTTTGAAAGGATCCAACCTTCCCTTTTCATTCTTAGTACAGATAATGCTTTCCCTCTTCATTCTTGGTACAGATGATGCTGTAGAAAATGTCAATAGCATTTTAAAACTACTGAGTTGAATCCAAGTCATGAATTCTTTTAAAATATGTTGGAAAGTCTGAACTGTGAGAAAATGCCTTTAATTACAAGTTTCGATCACTTTCAAGGTGAAAATGTACCAAGACTTCGTGAATTAAAACAATAAATAAAATAATTGAAAACAAAACAATTGAAAACAAAAACGCACACAGCACAGCGGGGAACTGCAATAGTAATCAGTGAGGGTGCCATTATACTCTCCTATACGGTTTCATCGTTCACCCGCGCTGCTTATTGAAATGAGAGTGCCAGTTTTTCACCCAAGCCAAGGGCGAAATCTCGGCTCCCTAATGGGTGCCGTTGGTGCTACAAGCGTTTTACCCCGGAAAGGTGCAAATCGCAACCAGTAGTTTTAACAGTGTATTTATCTACAGGGAGGTTATAAATTAACGTGAGGTGTTAGGAGCCCTCTAGCGCGTAAAGTACCGGGGGAAACTTTGTCAAATTTCATTGGCACAGATATTAAACTATGGGATTTTGATTTCTGAAATAAAAAATAGTTTCAAAACTCGCCACCAGGGGGAATTTTGGCGCTGCAACAGTGTATTACTCTGATTATCGAAGAACTAAATGCTACTGACAAATCACGCATCCATTTTATTTGCAAAAATGGCTGTTTTATCACAAATGTGGTTAATATGATCACCATTGTGAAGTTGCAAGAGCTGCATACGATGCACAACATTTTCCATGGCAGCTCGTAATATATCAGAATGGATTTCTCTGACTTTAAAAGTTATGATATCTTTTCAACTTTCGATATCAGAAACATTTCTTTGAAGCACAACAGTTTTCAGTGCACAGCACTGGTATTTTCAAAATCTGCATGAACCTGAATGACTGCTTCAAAATCTGCATGACTGAAAAATGTTATTTTTATGATGTTCTGATGCAAAACATTTTATGCACTGTATAAATAACTTAGCGTAACTAGTTGAAAGATCTTTATTTTATTCATAAGATTTTTTTTTTTTTTTTTTGTCGTGTCTATGACTTAGCTGAACTAAATAACTCTATGGATTCTTATAACTGCCATTGCAATTTGTTGGATGTTATCGTTATTCATAAGCTATTAAATGAGGTATAACATTATGTTGCAAGTAATCGCACTATTTGTAGGCCCTTATTAACGGCTGATACAGTAGTAGGCTCGTCATCGTTCTCTTGAGGGGTTTTTTTTTTCGTGAATCCGGCTGTGTCTCCTCTTCAGTTGCATCATTTGTGTTCTGACACATGTTATGGAGAACACAGCAAGCTATAACAATGGAAGGAATATTCACAACGTCATGTCTATCTTAAGCAGTCGACGAAAGCGACCTTTCAACAGTTCGAAAGCCCTTTTGACTGCACATCGTGTTTTCGAATGGTGGTGATTATAAGTTCTTTCCTCAATGGTGAGATGACCATTGTCCCTAAAAGGAGTCATTAACTGGCAATGGGTATGCCGCATCTCCTAGAAGATGATACGGGTTGGGAACTTTCGTTGCCAATTTTTGTCCCAGGGGCCCTACTCTCATTGTATCGTCAATATAGTCGATGCCGAGAATACAGGTTTTCTGTGCTCCCGCACGACAAGCAAGAATAGCCGAAAAAGTAGTCGCTTGTCAAATTTTGTACTACTCTGAAAGCCCTAATGTGCCCAAGCGGGAATTTTCTCTTCTTCTACCGCGTATCGGGAAGGAAAAACGATTGACCAATCAAATGACAGTATTTTTAGTATATCTCACTCGCGTTACATCAACATTCGCGCGTGCATTTTGCTTTAACTTTCTGGTTTAGCTTAGCCTCCGAAATAGATGGCAAAAAGATTCGAGAGGCAAATATTAAAAGCATTCGGGCAGATTTAGGTGTTGTGTTTCAGGAATTTAAAAATATTAGAATTTCAAATCGCAATAAGTACATCTCTTCAACCCATACGAGCATACAAACGTAAGCGAAGTAAAGTGTCGAAATACATTAGACAAATTTATTTCCATGTATCAAATGCTTCGACTAAACATGAAAAAATTTATAAATACTTTTAAAAAATAATACTAATATTTAAAAATATTTGTTAAATTAAATCATTTAACTTCATGACTTTGTTTTCAGCGATATTTTGACTTTATTGCAATAATAGTTTTAAATTCAGGCTTTAAGTAAAAGTCCCCTTTTTGCGTTACTCATTTTTGTTTTCGCAATAATAGTTGTATTTTCAGTCCTTAAATGCTAAGTAAAGAAAAATCACATGTCTGGGCAGGGCAAAAAAAGGCCTTAAATCCATCTAAAGTTTTTAAAATGGAGAAATTTCATATCGCACTATGACAAGATAAAAAATAAATTTAAAAATACTCTTTCGAAAACTTGAAATCCAAAATATTTTACTACTTCATTATATTGTTTTTATTTGGGGGGGGGGGGAGCACATAAAGCTCGTGCTCAATGTCCTACAAAGTCGTAACCTGTGTCTAGGTATCACTTTTTCAAAACGTGTATTTAAAACATTTGTTGTTTGAGAGGGGTAAAAATTACTGCATGTGCTGCGCTTTTTGCAATGATTTTGATAGACTCAATTTTGCTTTTCACGATATTTTGGGCTTTTCGCAATAATATATATATATTCACTCTCTAAATATTAAGTACAGGGTGCGCCAGAGAAACTTACTTTTTTGAAATGTCAATAAAAACAAAACTACTTAAGTTATTGTTTTAATTCTTTTTTTATTTGAGAATACAGTATTCCAATTTTTTTTTCATTTAGTCTTGAAAATGACTGCGGTTAAATCAGTGGTTCTCAACGGGGGCGATACCGCCCCCCGGTGGGCGGTGGGACGATGTTGAGGGGCGGTGAACTTCTTTTGGGCGGCAGGGGGGCGGTGGACATATTTTGGGTGGTAAGGGGGCGGTGAGTATATTTTTAAAGTTATTTTGGGCGGGAGCAATAGGAAACCCTTTTCCCATAAATCGGTATGGATAGCTTTAAAAAAATTTCTATGATTTTCTCCCGAACCTTGATCCTCCTACTAACGTCATCAAATATAGCCAAAATTTGCCAATAGCACTTAAATTTCAAAAAAGGTTTTGGAGGTGGGTCTCCACTTTCATCCCGTAACTATCTAAAATAGTCTTAAAAATGTGTCCATTTAAAAAATGCTCAAGGAAGAGTCCTAAATTTCTCACCCCTCCTTGCTCCCCTAACTTTTATAGCCAAAAAATAGTTTAAAATTACGTTTTGAAAACTTCCCTTTTAAAAAACTTCCGGGGTGAAGATCTAAAACCACCCTCCTCTTTCACTATCATAACCACACTTAGCTTAGAAATTTTTTTTTACATTTCTGTTGAAGGGCTACGGGAACCATCATTTTAAAAGACAGCTTATTGATTTTTTTTTAAATGATTACGGGAGGGAATCTCTAACTACCAGCTACTCTTTCCCCAAGCATGACCAAAAAGAACCTAGAATTTCGTTTTTAGGAAGTCGGTTTCCACAAGTTTTTAGAAGAGACTTTCTTCTCACCAGACTTGATTGACTTTTTGTGTTGTAGGAGCATCGCCGTAACAACACTAAAGGTAATTAGTTCACAGTTGCGTTTTTCAAAGTACATAGTGAAAAAAATTCCGGAGAAAACTCCCAAACTTTCCATTCCCTCAACCTCAACAAAAAATTTTAAATTAAGGTTTTTAAGACTGCAATTTCAGGAAATACCGGAAGAAGCTTTGACCCCCTAACATGACTAAAATTAGCTTTAAAATAACTTGCAATTTTGAAAAAACTTTCAAAAACTGAAGTTTTTTTTCCCTTGTTAATGTTACCAAAACTTGCCTAAAATTTCGTCAAGTTTAAATGCTTCACTGTGGTGAAGTCAGAATACAACTCTTAACCACATGAAACCTAAGATTAAGGGAACTGCGTTTTTAAGACTCTATTTTCAAAACAAGCGTCGTCTTTACTGTCATGTCTCCAAAAGCATACTATAATTGCGTTATTAAGAATTGTAACTTCTGGCATTTTATCCAACCTTTTAATCCATAAAAGAATTTCTTTGAATTGAACTTATCTTGTAATTTGTAAATTTTACTTATTTCATTTTTTCCCTCCAATTAAAACTTGATTTATAATCTTTAAGGATGACATGTACGGGTGGTAAGTTCAAGTTTTCATCCCGCCTGGAAAAAAATCGAAAGTCAGACTTTGTTATTGCCATAAATGAGGGATGCGTATTGCATAGTTGCAAGTGAATAAGAACAACACGGATTGGGATTGGACTGTTTGGGGAACTATTTGAACGCAGTGCAGTTTTCAAAGTATATTGGTTTTGTTGGTTTTCAAAAGAAAAAAAAATTTGAAAACAACGCATTTTTATTTCAAACCTTTTTGTTATTTACGTTCAAAATGTTTCACTCATTTAATGGAACCATTCTAGGCACTTGGTTGATTCTTTGACACAGCTTTTTGGAGGAAAAACATTAACTGCTTTTTTTAAAAAATATATATGCTTGAAAAGTTTTTTTACTCCATAGTCATTTTTCAACTATCTATTTGGGGAAAATTATAGAGTCAAACCGGTCAAGAAAACTGCTTTTCCTTCTTCGTTTCACCCAAAGGGGGCGTTGAAACTATTCTCAGTCTTAAAGGGGGCGGTAGCTGAAAAAAGGTTGAGAACCACTGGGTTAAATGATGACCCCATTGAGCATACACTGATTAAGACGATTTTTAAAGTTTGTGAGCACTCTTTGCAGCATATCAATTGGTATGTTGGCAATTTCGTCGCGAATGTTATTCTTGAGGTGAGCTATTGTGCGTGGTCGATCAACATAAACCAGGGATTTCAAATAACCCCATAAAAAAATCGCACGGCGCCGAATCTGGGGAGCGTGCTGGCCATGGGAGATCACCTCTGAGAGAGATGAGGTGTTCGGGGAAATGTTGTCGCAACAAATTCATTGAATCTCGTGCTGTGTGTGCTGTCGCTCCATCTTGCTGAAACCACACGTCCCTCATGTTCATTTCTTCGAGGCTGGGAAGTAACTGAGCGACCGTTCGAAAAGTACTCTTAAAACTGTGCCTCTGAAATAAGAGGCACATTTTGAATTTTTGTGCCTCTGAAAATTAAGAGGCACATTTAAAATGAAAGGCACCGTTTGTGCCTCTGAAATTAAAAGGCACATACCGTGATTTTTACCGTGCCTTTGATTTTAGATTTCAGTGCCTTATATATGAAAACATGAAAACGTTTGTGCTTCTGATTTTAGATTTCAGTGTATTGGAAAACGTCTGTGTCTCTGATTTTTGATTTCAGTGCCTTACATTTAAAAGGATTTGTGCCTCCTATAGGTTTATAATAATAATAATAATGGTTTATTAAGGAGAATTTCAACGTTAGTTTATAGTAACTTCTTAATTTTTTACCCCAGTGCTTGCATGTTTTAAACTTTTTTTTTTTTAAGTTTTAATTCTTCATGACACATTAATTAAATATATCAAAACAAAATGTTTCCCAAAGAATACAAAAATACTGTGAATAATACTTTATTTCAAACATTTTCTGATTTGATTGTTGTATAAGCTCTTATTTTCGCTAATCTTGTCAACAGAACTGAAAACTGGACAAGATAAGAAAAAAAATGATATTAAGCTTCAGTTTTTGCCACTGTACGACATAGCAAAAATAAGTACTTCATAACAAATTGTCAGTTTGATCCTGAAACAAAGGCAGTCTTACATGATTGAATTTATTCAATTTTAATTAAAAGGTAACTTTTTGAAAGACAATATTGATAATAGAAACAAAACAAGGTATTTCAACTATTTTTAACTTTGTTGCTTTAGTATAAAATTTATTAAATGTAATAAAATGAAATGCTAAAAAAAAAAGAGTGATTTCAACCTTTTATGCAAAATAGTATCTTTTTAGGGAGAGCAAACACTTGATGTTTTATAATGCTGTAGTTTCAAATTTAGTTATTGCGTACAGAATAATAACCGATCATTCCATGCAATCTCGATAAAAATAGCAAGATTTCTTTAATTCACATCTAAACACATTTTAAACTTCTGTTACAATTCAAAAACATCATAACAGTTTTTTATAACTACGAACATGTTATACGGATCCAAAAAATGATTTAAATTGATCACTGAGTACTCGGCCTGCTAAAGAAAAATTTTTTGAAAAACAAATTTCACTAAAACTTGTATTTTTGTGTAATAAAATCTCATTAAAAGATAACAAGTTCAATAAATTTATCACGAGATTCAGTTGACTTTAGAGTGTTTTACCGTAATAAAGGTCACATGAAAATTGACTAAGTTAAAATTTATTAAATTTAATAAATAAATGCTGTGATACAGAAAATTAGTGAATTTAAACTTTAATGCACAGAGGCAAAGTTTCTTTTATAAATATTTAGTTTGGAATCTGCAATTTCTACGGGAATAGTCTTTTTTTACTTATTTTTGCCTAAAAAAATTCTATTATATTTTAGCAAGTTCAACAAATTTATTTTCAACTGAATCTTGTGAGAATTTATCAGAGGCGTATTTGGACGTGAGGCCGCCCTGGGCTTTTAAAACTGGCCGCCCCCCCCTAGAGGTGTTGAATTTCAAAGTTGTTAAAAAAACAACTTTTTTATTTACTTGACATAAAATGTATTTTCAAGGTAAACCGTGCAAAGCCCGGCCACACAGCTAGTTAAACATGAAATTGGTTGGTTGTTAACAACCAGCTAATTGGTAAAAATTCGTCTTTTGGGAATCTCAACTTTTACTACTACAAATCTGCTCTTACATTATTATAAATCAACAACGAGGGAAACGAGAATATTTTGTTGGATCAGTGTTAAGTCTATGGAACAGAATTCGTTTTTAACGAGCAAGACCCGGTTTTAACGAACATTTTTTTCTGTCTTGCAATCTTTTTTTCTCATCTTTCTTGTCTTATTCCTGTCTTATCTTCTTTTCTTTTTTTTCCATTGCGGTTCAATACTTTTGTATGAAAAATTCCACCAGCATTCCAGCGTTATTAAATAAAGAACAGTATTTAATTCATCTAATTGATGTAATTCTCGCGGCCGATCCGCCCTGAAAAAAAAAAAGGTCTTCAATTTGCATGGAAAAAGTGCCCCCCCCCCCCCCCAACCGTGCCGCCTGAGCTATAGCTGATTAAGCCCATACGTAAATACCGCACTGGAATTTTTACTTTATCATGATGAAGTACTACGAAATATTATCAAATTGAGTTAAAATTAATTTTAAACTTCAAAAAAAAAAAATGCTAAATCATTACTCATTATTTTTTAAAAAATCCTACTAAATTTTATAAAGTAGTACAATAAATTTAAAGTTAACCGAATCTTGTGAGACTATATTTATCATAATAAAGCCCATTCAACTAAAAAATAATTACTTCTTTTGTCAATGGAGCTTTTTGCCGGAACAACAAACAGTATCAAATATCTAACACTAGCTGTACCCGCCCGGCGTTGCCCGTGCATTTAGAAAATGCAGATAAGTGAATAGCGCAGGAATAGTAGTGTGTATAGCAACAAATCACAATAGTAGCAATTTCTAGTGTAGACAAAAAATAGCTTACTTATTATAAGTATGTATGTATGGTAGAATGTGTATATTGTATATATGTAGGAATGTTGTATATGCGTGAAATAAGCATGGAGCGCTGTGAACGATGAGGGAATATAAAAATAACAAAAGGCAAACATTATTTTTAAGTTATTATAATTTATTCCTTAAAATTATATATCATTAAACAATTACGACAGTAACACTATTAAACAATATCAATCTCTTAATGCTATAGCGTGAACAATATTTTTTGTTAGTCCATCTTTAGCTAACACAAACAAACTGGATGGTTTACCCACTCGAGAGCATGCCACGTATAATTGTCCGTGTGAAAAACATGGTGTTCTCAAATCTAAGCCACAAAAAGACATCGTTTGACCTTGGGATTTGTTGATAGTCATTGCAAGTGCCAATCTAATCGGAAACTGAATACGTTTGAATTGAATTGGCACATCTGTAGGTATAATAGGAATCCATGGTATGAGTATATTTTCACCTCTGAACTTGCCATTTAAAATCCTGGCTTCGATCACGTTTTTCATTAATTTTTGAATGACTAATCGCGTACCGTTGCACAGCCGGGGCGGGTTCAAATTACGAAGCAAGATAGTTGGAGATCCAACCTTTATTTTTTAAAAATTTGTGTCACTTTAATGGTCGTTCATACCCCCCCCCCCCTCTCGCAGTGAAAAAAAAGACATTACACAGTAGATTTTGCCTAATAAGTCAACACTCATGGTGTTTGATACGTTTTATTTGTTTGTAATGATGTTTTTTGGTCACAACCAATATGAAAATCACAAAAAATAGTTACTTTAATTTTTAACATATATTTATCTTCTTCAGAATTTTTGACTTTTAATTTTACCTTGAATTTGACGTAAATGCAAGGTATAAAATACAGAATTTTATAAAGGTACAAAAATTAACATAATATAATTGATAGTGTATATAATTTTTGAAAAAATAATATAAGTGCCTCAAATCAAAAACCATTTATTGCCACAATCGATTCAAAGCCCCCAAAAATGGCGCAAACGTCCATAAGAAAATTCTACAGCATCGAAGGACCCCATTGCCCATTTTAACAAAGATCCGACCAAAACTGTCATTTTGTACTATAAAAAAATATGGGGTAGATCCCCATGAGGGGATGTACCTGCATAAGGACATTACAATCATTAAAATCATTCAAAAAAAAACATGCAGCTGTTCGAAAAAATCCTTGCGGGCCTGGATTCGATCTCATTCCATCAGGAACTTCAACCTGACGCGCAGAACCACTTGACCATCGGGTTGCTCGTTGAAGTAAGGATTTACGATAACACATATTGTATTGGCGAGCAGCGATCTCGAGAAAAAGTTTTATAAATATTTTTTTAAAATTTTTCTAATTCAAAAATCGAAAATCGGGCTTCGAGGTCTGGTGGCCAGCCCCTTTGTGCTTCAGTGTAAAAAATTCCAGGTCCCTGAGTGCGATAGATATGGCTGGAGAGCTCGGTCAGACAAATGGACAGACAGGCAGACAGACAGACACATTACACTTGCTTTTATTATTATAGATATTAAACCATTATGGCAAATGAGACTAAGATTTTAATTAAAATAACGCTGATAAATCATAATAGAAATAAATTGGACGAGCTATTTTACATACCAGTCGTAGCACAAATTGACAACATACAGCACAAAAAAGATCAGCAAAGGAGTATGTAGATTTTAAAAAATACACTAACACACTCTTTTGCTGCTCATTTTGTTATTGCCCCATAGGAAGACGTTTGAAACAGCAGTTTATGCCTCGGCAATTAAAAATGCATAATGGATGGACAGATAAATAAAATCTTCTTCTGATAATAAATGTTCAGAGCAAACCATAAAATGCTTATTCTGCACAAAATGCACCCGACTGACTTTTCATTTGCCGTTTCTTCAAACGATGAATCTTGCAAAGGAAACGCATGGAACGATCAAATTTATACACTACAACTTGATTTTCGTTCTTATTCTTACATCCGCATCAAACAACAATGCAATATATAAAACTATTTCTCTCAAACTAATAATATTGCTTGAAAACGACGAAAGAATACATTTAATCCTGAATTTTTGCGATAGCAAACTTTCCGCTATCTCCAGTATTGAAAATAAACATACGGGCCACGTGATCAGCTATAACCTCAAACCCAAAACGTTCATCAGCGGCTTACCCGATGTGCCGCTTAAAACTTGCGGAGTGGGAATTTAAAAGGCACGGCCGATTCAGTGTGCCTTTAAAAAGTTTTGCTTCCTGTCCGTGCCGTTCATCTCGTTGTGCTTTGTATGTGTCAGAGGCACCTACGCTTTGTGCCTCTGATATATAAGTAATATAAGGCACATTTCTCTTGTGCCTTACATACACTGCTCGACATTGAAAATGCAACACCAAGAAGGAGTGGTCAGAAATTGATGAAATTTGATAAGAAGACAGAGACAGCATGGAACAATAAGTGATATTTATTTCAAAATAAATAAGCAAAATTTAGAGCGAGGACGGCGTCGGCTCAGTAAGAAGTAGGACCACCGCGGACAGCGATGCACGAAGAAACACGTCTAGGCATGGAGTCAATAAGCCTGCGGATGGTGTCCTGAGGGATGGCACTCCATTCCCTTTCAACCATTTGCCACAGTTCGTCCTCTGAACGAGGCAGTGGCAGGTTCTGCAAACGGCGTCCAATCACGTCCCACACATGTTCGATTGGTTACAAGTCAGGAGACTATGGTGGCCAGGAAAGCATCTGTACACCTCGTAGAGCATGTTGGCTGATTCGAGCACTGTGAGGCCGGGCGTTATCCTGTTGAAAAATTGCATTTGGCAGACCCTGAAGGTAGGGGATTGCCACCGGCCGCAGTACATTATCTACATATCGTTGGGCCGTCATAGTGCCCCGAATACGAACTAGAGGTGATACGGAATTGTATGCAATAGCACCCCAAACCATTATGCCACGTTGTCGCGCTGTGGGGCGTTCCACAGTTACTGCCGGATTCGATCTTTCTCCACGTCGACGCCACACACGTATGCGATGACTATCGCTGGACACACAGAAGCGGGATTCATCTGAGAACACTACGGTTTGCCATTCTGCCATCCACGTCGCTCTGGTCCGGCACCATTCCAAACGTTGGAGTCTGTGCTGTGAGGTCAAAGGCAGTCTTCTTAGCGGGCGCCGTGATTGCAGGCCACGTGCAACCAGTCGACGGGAAATGGTTCTGGTCGACACAGGAACATCCAGGGTACCTTGCACGTGCTGCAGAATCGACGTACAAGTGACTTGCGGGTCCGTCACAGCTTGTCGGTGAATCCGTCGATCCAAGCGGTCTGACGTGTGGCTACATTTCCTCTTTCCAACCATCTCCGACACAGCCGATGCACAGTGCTTGCATCCATGTGGGTATCAGCTGCAATTTGACGTATGGACCAACCTCTCCTTCTCAGTCCGATCACCATACCCCTTGTAAAGTCGTCTATATGCTGGAAGTGTCTTCGCTGAGGACGGCGTGGCATTTCCTCCTATCACACGTATCCTTCGAGACAAAAACCAAATTTCTCCGATAATTAGTCTGGCAGAAAAACCAACATGAACATAGCCCACTTTTCAACTTCATTCTCTTATACCTTACTTCAGGTGCGTCGGAGAGCTGCGCATTTCATATCATTTGCATAACTCAGTGACGTGCGTCTACGGTAAAATTTGCATGAATTTCTGACCACTCCTTCTTGGTGTTGCATTTTCAATGTCGAGCAGTGTACAAGCGGCACACTTTTAAGACTGTAGCTTTCGACGGCAAAGGCGCGCTGTTCTTTTGACCATAACATGATAGCAACTGATTAAAGGGAAAACAAAACTTGGAGATTTCCCGCTCCAGATGCGCCCACTCTCGGCCTTCTACGCAGCCAACTCACCGCGTAATTTTTCAAAAAAGTAAGATTCTCTGGCGCACCCTGTACAAGTCCCTATTTTTGGGGCAATGCATAAGAGAAAATTGGAGATCCTAAATCACATGTCTGCGGATCTTTTTTCCAAAATGCATTTAAAACACTTTATGTTTGAGAATTGAAAGAAACAAATTCATGTTTTATGCTTTTGCTACCATTTTAAGACTTGAAAAACCATGATTCAATTATTCTGTGAGGAAAAATTAAACTTAAATACTAAAAACGAAATGCTCTCCCCCCCTCCTCCCCTGGTAGAAAATAGAATTTGACTAAAGAGCTCATTTTATTAAAGGAAATGTATCCCTTCCCCTTAGGTTAGATTGACACCCTGATTAAGTAAATATATAAATTCAAGTTTTGGGCATACCTTAAAGTAATTTCAATTTGCAAAATTTTGGCCAATTTCTGAGTAAAATAAGATGATTATAAATAATCGGCAAAGTTGCAGAGTTCCAATTACTGCCTATAAATGGATGCCTCTCCCAAATTCAAACTCAAAATAAAGAAAAAATCTTGACTCTCAATATAAAAACATACTAAACCACATTTTCAGAACTTATAAACATTATGGCACACTCCGCGTTAAGAAAAAATGGAATAAACAAACAGCTTCTCACTGCCGAGGAAGGCATCTCACGTCTTCTTACCCTGTCGTAAACTTCTCGGCGCGATTCTAGATACCTTAAAATAGAAGTGGCTTTAAGATTAGCGATTATTCGTGTCTCACGAGATGTGACGTCACGGGGCACAAAAACACGTATTCTCGGTATCGACTATATTGACGATACAATGAGAGTAGGGCCCCAGAAACCAGTTTTCGATCAACGTTACCATGACAGCAGGCCGTCACAATCGGAACCCGTCGCCGTACGGCGAAAGTAGATATTTGTCGTGACGGTCGTACGTCCAGCAAACAAGCAACCAATCAGAGCGTAGTACAAGCGCCATCTTGATTCAAGGCTACTTGCTTGAATCCAGTCACGTGCTTGTCATTCGTCTGCACAGTATGAATGCCTCTCCTTATTTGGAGGACGCATGTCCGTCCGATGAGAAAGAAAAATCGTGACGGACGTGTCGTTCGGACATAGTGTAAATGACCCTTAAGTTTAGGTATCTAGATTGGCAGCCGAGAAGTCTACGACAGGGTAAAAAGACGTGAGTTATCTTCCTCGGCAGTGAGAAGCTGTTTGTGTATTCCAAGTTTTCTCAATGGGGAGTGTGCCATAATGTTTATAAGTTCTGAAATATGTGGTTTAGTATGTTTTTAGACTGAGAGTTAAGATTTTTTCTTTATTTTGAGTTTGATGTTGGAAGAGGCATCCATTTATCGGCAGTAATTGGAACTCTGCAACTTTGTCGATTATCTATAATCATCCTTATTTTACTGATTAATTGGCCAAAATCTTGTAAATTCAAATTACTTTAAGGTGTGCCCAAACCTTTAATTTATATATCTACTTAACCAGGGTGTCAATCTTGTCCACGGGGGGGGGGTACATTTCCTTTAATAAAATGAGCTCTTTACTCAAATTCTATTTTCAATCAGGGGAGGGGTGGGGGAGGGGCATTTCGTTTTCAACGTATTGTATGCAAGTTTAATTTTGGGGGCTACGTGGGCCTAGAGGTAGTGTACTTTCCTCGTAAGCAAGTGGTCGCGGGTTCGAATCCCGCCTTGCCCATGTTTGTTATTTAATTCTCTCTGTGCCGTAAATCTGTCCTATCTGTTTGTCAGGAGACAAAGCGCATAGTACGCAGTCCTCATGTAGGGGAAGGGTGGGCATAGTGGCCACTGCGGGCAAAGTGGCCATTTGAAGTTTTCCTCCCTATATAGTGCTGCAGAAAAGCGGCAATAGACTCAACTACTTGCCCGGCAGCCGTTGTTGTTGTGTTATAGTTTGGTGCCGCTCAGAGGCAAACTCACGGAGATATCGCAAATTTTTCACTTTTTCGACCCTCTGATGTTAAGTAAGTGCATCACATGTTTCGCTTTAGTTTATTATAGGACTAGGTGAAGTAAATTTTACATCAATGGTGCAAAACATCATGTTTCTATCTTTGAATTCATATGTCTCAACAGTAGATACAACAACGGGTTGTACGTGAAATATTGTTCTTTCGAAAATGGCGCGCTAGAGGGCTATCGAAGTGGCCACAGCCGTGGCCACTTCGATTGTTCGATTCAAAACGTCGATTGTTTTTTCTGTGGTGATTGTTACTCGAAATCTAAGGACAACGAAGGCTGTATTAGATGTTCTGGGTGCCTCAAATGGGCTCACGAAGCCTGCACAGGAGCCGAAGAGGAGGACGATGAGTTTATTTGTGATTTATGTAAATACCAGAGATTTCGTAACTTCACATACTTTTAGTAATGCCTATTTTTGTTTAAAACCCGAATACAATTGAATCGTTTATTTCGAAAAGGTAACATCTCTATTTTGATCTCCTCTGTCTCTTTAGAAAATTAAACAGCGCACGGTTATATTTTTGAATGTCATAATCAATGGTTATTTGGTAAATTATTGCAGTAATTGTGTACTTAACTAAAGGCATTTTTTCATTGATTATGACATTCAAAAATATAACCGTGCGCTGTTTAATTTTCTAAAGAGACAGAGGAGATCAAAATAGAGATGTTACCTTTTCGAAATAAACGATTCAATTGTTCTGAGTTCTGAAATTAAATGCGTTTCATTTTTTCCATACTATCTAAATCTATTTCGGCAGTGGCCACTTTGCCCTACCTAGTGGGGCAAAGTGGACTTTGACAGCTTTTGGTAAAGTAAATATTTTGTACAAATAAAGTTTAAAAATCTGGTTGTTTATATTTTTTAATTAGGCTTAAGTAACCATACTAAATGTTGAAGGGATTTATAAAATGTTTCAATAAAGTTTAGGGGTGGAAAATAATAGACGTTCCTTATGGTCGCCGCTATGCCCACCCTTCCCCTATGTTGAAGCTGATGGCTTCTGAAGAAAAAAAAAAGTTTAATTTTTCCTCACAGAATAATTGAATCATCGTTTTTCAAGTCTTAAAATGATAGCAAAAGCATAAAACATGAATTTGTTTCTTTCAATTCTCAAACTCAAACATAACGTGTTTTAAATGCATTTTGGAAAAAAGATCCGCAGACATGTGATTTAGGATCTCCATTTTTCTCTTCTGCATTGCCCCAAAAATGGGGACTTGTACTTTATATTTAGAGAGTGAATATATATATATATCTCTTATTGCGAAAGGCCAAAATATCGCGAAAAGCAAAATTGAGTCTGTCAAAATCATTGCAAAAAGCATAGCACATGCATCTGAAACAACAAATGTTTTAAATACACATTTTGAAAAAGTGATACCTAGATACAGGGCACGACTTTGTAGGACACTGAGCACGAGCTTTATGTGCTGCTCCCCCCCCCCCCAAAAAAAAAACTCAATATAATGAAGTAGTTAAATATTTTGGATTTCAAGTTTTCGAAAGAGTAGTTTTAAATTTATTTTTGATCTTGTCATAGTGCAATATGAAATTTCTCCATTTAAAAAACCTGCCCTGGTCCTGTGCCCCATATACCTATGCCTTAATTTTTCCCTGCCCAAACATGTGATTTTTCTTTACTTAGCATTTGAAATCTGAAAAAATACAACTATTATTGCGAAAACAAAAATGAGTAACACAAAAAGGGGGCTTTTACTTAAAGCCTGAATTTTTTTTAAACTATTATTGCTGGGGCCGATGTAGTGGACTGTATTTTCCGTGGATGAAACACTCGACTCTTTAGAAAACTACGAACAACTCTTTAATCAACGGAAGACACAATATTTACAGATTTGTACATTTTGTAATTTATGAAAGGAATGTAGGCTTCATTGTAGTAGCATAAAATGTCCACGTCGGTGGAATGCCTCGTTACTTAGGCGTCTGGTCCTTGACTCTCGCACAAGCGGTTGGCAACAAACTGTTTCCATCTCTTAGAAGGTTTTTTAATCCAATACACTGCGATGCAAAAGTTTAGACAAATGGCAAATATGTGAATCAAAAGAAAACTATTCAACGAAATGCTTTCAAATTTCTACTGCAGGTACACAATATGGTCCCAAATACGTGTCTGGAGTTCTTAAAACTATAACTGGAATCAAATTTTGGATATTACAAAAGACATTTTTTTTACATTGTTGCAAAAGTTTAGACAATAGTCAGATTTTATGCAAATATCCCTTGAAATGTGATTGATGGAGGAAATGCGAGACTTTATTATTCATTTATAAAGTGCAGAGATTGCTGAATAAATAATCAAAATCTCAAAGGTCTGTAGTTCTCGTGTAAAGAATATGAGAAAGTTTGTAAGCCGAAATTTGAAAATGAACCTACTTTATTAATTTTTTGTCTTTAAATCGACTCTAGTGTGCTAGTACGTTGTTTTTTACTTTGTGGAGAGAAAATTCAGACATGCGTATCGATCAAAAGACCAAGAAAAAATATATTTCTTAAAGACGAAGGAATTGAAAAAACGACTCGAACTGACGATTTGCCCCTTAATCCTACAAAACTTCAACTTAGGTCAAAAACAGCACGTGACAGCATAAGTAGATGAACAACTGAATCGGAATGCATAAAAAAAAACAAAGAATTGTGCTTGAGCCTTTTCGGACAGAGTGTCCCAAATAAGCCAGATTTTATTGGTAAAAGCAGCACAGCATATGATTATTGGATATAAGTCCCGCGAAAATAATTATAATCCATCTAGGTCACCTCAATTTTAATAATTTTTATCAAAGAAAGTATCATTCATTTTTTAGTCGCGATGATACATATGCTGCCTTTCACATTAAAATCTGGCTTATTATGGACACTCTGTCCGAAAAGGCTCAGGCAAAATTCTTTGTTTTTTTTTTATGTATTCCGATTCAGTTTTTCATCTACTTATGCTGTCACGTGCTGTTTTTGACTCAAGTTGAAGCTTTGTAGGATTAAGGGACGAATCGTCAGTCTGAGCCGTTTTTTCAATTCCTTCATCTTTAAGAAATATAATTTATCTTGGCCTTTTTGATCGATACGCATGTCTGAATTTGCTCTCCACAAAGTAAAAAACAATGTACTACCATACTAGAGCCGATTTAAAAGACAAAAAATTAATAAAGTAGGTTCATTTTCAAATTTCGGCTTCCAAACTTTCTCATCTTCTTTACAGGAGAACTAAAGAGCTTTTGAGATTTTGATTATTTATTCAGTAATCTCTGCACTTTATAAATGAATAATACAGTCCCGCATTTCCTCCACCAATCACATTTCAAGGGATATTTGCATAAAATATGACGATTGTCTAAACTTTTGCAACAATGTAAAAAAATGTCTTTATTAATATCCAAAATTTGATTCCAGTTATAGTTTTAAGAACTCCAGACACGTATTTGGGACCATATTGTGTACCTGCAGTAGAAATTTGAAAGCATTTTGTTGAATAGTTTTCTTTTTATTTACATATTTGGATTTTGTCTAAACTTTTGCATCGCAGTGTATAACACTGTCTTGGAATCTGTCCAGTAAAACAAGGTACAACTTTTTCTTTGGCCGATGATTTCCCGAACTTTTGTACCTAAACGAGCTGCTACCAAAGCTCCTAAAGCTCCAGCCGTGGTAACGTGACACTTTTCAAAAGGGGAAACTCTTTTTGACGTGACGAGGTTCACAGACACCTTATCTTCTTCTCGTACCTTTACATAAACTGAGACGCCATATGCCTTTTTGCTTGCGTCGCAGAAAATATGTATCTCAATGTCATTAATTTCCTTAATAGCAGAATTTAGAACAATCTTGGGACTCTCAATTTTTCAAGTACCGCGAGTTCTGAGCACCAGATCTGCCACTTGTGGCCGATATCTGGAGGTAAAGTATCATTCCATGGTAACTTTCTATCCCACAGTTCCTGCATAAGACATTTTACTCTGCAGTATAAGGTGATAATAATCCTAGAGGGTCAAAGATTTTTCCCAACGATTGTAACACAACTCTTTTGGTGTTCTTAGCTGAGAACAAAAATTCAACTAGACTTTTAACGTGCATAAAAAGATAATCTTTTTCGGGATCCCATGCAACTCCCAAGACTTTAGTCGCATTTGATCCCAAGTTAACCGTACTGTGGTTCTCTTGAGTGTCCATACCCTTTTCCTTCCAAATTTTCATTAGTTTGTTGGGACAACTCATTAAGTTATCCAACAACCCAGCAAGCAAAATATCTTGCCTCAGGATTGCATAAAGGTTAACGCGTCGGCAAATATCACCTTGCCTAAATGCTGCCTGAATAATGTTATGTTACTCTCTAAGAGCTGTCAGCGACTTGCCCCAATGTTGACTGGCAAGGTGTATGCAGCCTAATATCAGTCGAGTTACAGGGTGGGCTCTGCCTTTGAAGCATCAAAATGCTGGCATAACAGTGTGAAATCAATCTGCATGCAAGAAGTGGTAGTTATTGTAATCCTGCATACATATTATCTTGACATTAAAATGGCAGGATACATTGATATAACAGTGTGAAATTAGTCTGTATGCAAGGTGCAATTGCTTGCAAGGTCTTTCTTTCTTTCTTTTTTTTTTTTTTTGTGTGTTATTTTCGCTTCAAATTCACGAAGTAAATTTCATTCTCTAACTATTCGTTTTATTCTTCAAGCAAAATTTTTTTTATCTTAGAATTATTTTTTAGCTGACACATGATTGAAAAGTCACATAGAGATTTGCTTTCGTTCGATTTGCAATTTAATTGCGGATAATGAAAATTACTTCATTGATTTTAGATTAAACTTTACATGTTAAAATTCATAGACTTCTTATATAGCGGCAAAAACATAGTTAGATTTTTTATTATTTATTTATTTTATTATTATTATTATTATTATTTTTTTTTTTTGCTTAACAGAATGAGTCGCACTATTAAAAATACAATGCAATATTTTATTTATTTAAAAATGTATGCTTCTTTTCGAATTATTAATACATAAAATGCCTGGTTAAAATTATGGAGAAATATTAATAAATATCGCAGATAATGAACAAAAAATCTAAGTCCATTTCTGAGTGGATGTCAGCTTAAAAAATACACTTAGACAAAAAACTAATTTATTTTCAAGAATAACATAAATAGTTATTGAATAAAATTAAACTTACTAGCGAGCTTGAAGTCATTTTATGGTAAAACCGTGACTGCGTATAATCCCTTGTCTGCTTTGTTTAAGAACGAAAAACTTTATTTTTGCCCATTTCTGCCATTGATCGCGATATTTATTGTGTATAGCACTTGTTAAATAAAGGCAGTTAAGAATGATTCAAATAATTTCTAACACAATCATATTCCACGCTTATTAAGCAAACAGATTTTTAACGAAGCCAAACTGTGTATCATACCACGTGCAAGCTAACTCGCTCTCATGTTCTTGATAACGCCGAAGAAAAAAACCCACGATACAAGAAACTAGGAATGCTGGGAATAAAAGTGCGCATGCGTGACTTTCAACAAAGATCCAGGTGGGTCGGGAGCGTGGGTCTTTGTTTGCTAATGACCCTGACGGTAACAGCATGAAACCAGTGTTTCTCAATTGCTCCTTTTGAATCCTGACGCTGACAACATGTATTCAGTCTTAATATTGCAGGAGGAAATCAGTATGGACATTGAAAGATGAATATAATCTTGCATACGTGCTGTTTTTGCAATATTTACTTTTTAATCTTTATACAGTCTGTATGCAGTAATTTAAATTTAATACTGACGCCATCAGTACATTATCAAGATCTGTCAAGGCTGATGCAAGAAATTTTGCTTGTAGGGAAGTAAATTGGTAAAGATGTCTCCAAGTTATTTACTGTAAGTCCCGCTAGATGGCTGCACCAGCCAAATGAAATAGCTAGCAGGAGTGGAAGTTATTATCGTTTATCGATCTAATATAAATATAAACTTAATTTAAAATAGTAAATACTAATAATGATTATATCCAAAGTACGAAATGTGTAACATCAGATACAAATGCTGAAATTAATGCATTATTTATAATTTTATAATTCATTTATAATTATGTATTTTTGATTCGTAACCGAATTGGTTACTTGACTGCAAGTGTAACTGTGTGTGTTGTTGAAGCGATGAAGCCATGTGGTGCTGCATGGTGTTGCACGAGGAGCAGGGTGGGACTGGCCATGTGGGCATTCGGGCAAATGCCCGGTGCGCCGCACTAAAAAGCGCCGGTCGACAGTCGTCGCTTTTTTTTTTTTTTACGGCAAACTTGTATTAATTTTTGTTCATTGAACAATATATTTACGTATTTTTATCGCCTTGTTTTCAGAATTACATCGAACATTATTCACACAGTCAGTAGGCAGAAGCAGAAAACTCGAAAGCAGTTTTTCTTTCTTAACACCAGAGCGGCGGATTCAAGGTGGGGTTGAGGCAATTGCCCTCCCCTGGACAGGGGCGCTTTCAAAGCTTTAAGAGCGCGCCTTCGGCGCCCCCTTCTCTCCGGGCTAAGGCGCCCAGGTACTCTCCGTACTTAAAAGGCCAATACTGCTTCAAGCTTCGGCGCCCCCTTCTCACCGACCGAAGGCTCTTCGTAATTAAAACGCCAACACTGTTTCAAGCTTCGGCGCCCCATTCTCACCGACCGAAGGCGCTTTTTGTACTTAAAACGGCAATGCTGCTTCAAGCTTCGGCGCCCCCTTCTCACCGACCGAAGGCTCTTCGTACTTAAAACGCCAATACTGTTTCAAGCTTAGGCGCCCCTTTCTCACCGACCGAAGGCACTCTTCGTACTTAAAACGCCATTACTGCTTCAAGCTTCGGCGCCCCCTTCTCACCGACCGAAGGCTCTTAGTAATTAAAACGCTAATACTGTTTCGAGCTTTGGCGCCCCTTTCTCACCGACCGAAGGCACTCTTCGTACTTAAAACGCCAATACTGCTTCAAGCTTCGGCGCCCCCTTCTCACCGACCGAAGGCTCTTCGTACTTAAAACGCCAATACTGTTTCAAGCTTCGGCGCCCCTTTCTCACCGACCGAAGGCTCTTCGTACTTAAAACGCCAATACTGCTTCAAACTTCGGCGCCCCATTCACACCGACCGAAGGCTCTTCGTAATTAAAACGCTAATACTGTTTCAAGCTTCGGCGCCCCCTTCTCATCGACCAAAGGCTCTTCGTACTTAAAACGCCATTACTGCTTCAAGCTTCAGCGCCCTTGGGGGCAGGGCTGTTCCAAAGCTGCAAGGGGGCGCCGAATTCGCCTCCTTCTCACCGACCAACGGCGCCTAGGCGCAGTCCGAATTTTAAACGCCAATAATGCTTCTAACTACATATACCCTTAACACTCAAACACTCTCAAAAAATTTTACTGAAAAAATAAGTTGGTTAAAGAACATTTACAAGCACAACCAAAAATCTGACACGTCACTCAATCCCCCCCCCAGCCCCCCCCCTCCCCCGCCAACAGCAGAAAAAAGCTGTTGCTTTAACCCAATCTGATTAAGCAGAAAATATTTCTCGCGCCCTCAATCAAATCAACTATTGTAAACTGCTAGCTTTCGCTTAATTTAATTTAACTTAGTTTTTCTATTTTGCGCTACTGATACTATTATTTTTAGGTTGTTTTTATTTTGCAGTACAATTTAAATAATGGTTTCAATTCCATGCCGCCACTGAACGATCATTTTCGTCACTGCGACGCCTTAAGATATGTTTAAGATCAACAATGACTGAAAATTGTATTTTTTGGTCTTGCCCTTATGTATATCCATAGGAATATTCCTATTGATATCGAGAAAGTTATCACAAGATTCGCAAAAAGCGGAAGTAAAAAACGAAGGCATTTAGTATAACCCAGTAACATCACAACAAGACAAGCAAGCATTCGTAGCATTTAAATTTGTACAATGCAGAATCTTTTTTTTTTTTTTTTTGTATATATTTTCTTTTAAACTTTTGTTACGCCCCTTAATTGAAAAAAAAATCTAAAAATAACAGCTATTTTATGTGAACAAGATGTATCTTGTTTTTTTTATTCATTTATTTAATGCGTTGGGATGGGGTGCTATAAACACCACTGTAAAAATTATTTATTTTGTTTCCTTCACCAGTGTATTTTTATTTCATTTTGTTTTTATTTCAACGGATAAATAGCTGACTGCTTAAATCTAACGAAAATGTGAATAACAAACCAAAAAGGATTTTTTCCACTTTCTTAATTCATTTGAATTGCCCCCCCCCCCCCCGCCCAAAAAAAAATCCTTGCTCCACTGAACGATCCTCCACAAACGTTGGTAAAAAATTCCTTGGAGAACGCCGAAATGAGAATGAAACCGCCCCCCCCCCCCCCCCGAGAGAAATCTTGGATCCGCGCTTGCTTCCCACTCAGTTGAAGATCAGACGAGAACGAAAACAATATATCCCCTCGGGTAAAGGGGTCGTCTATCTCCCTGCTGATATGTTTATCCTTCGGATCGGAACACAAATGCGTTTTTGAAGATTGTATTTAAAGTTATTACACAACAATTATTCGGATGCACTTCAAGATGTAAGTAAAATAATGATTAATACATATATTTATATACAAATATATTGATTTGCTGCAATTATTTATTGTAATTATTTATTTGTGCTATCTTGTTAACAGAATGCTATGTTAAGATTTGCTGGCTATCTATTTTCTTTTTGGTGCTGTAAAAACAGTCCAGTCCTTCACAAAAAATAAATAAATAAAAATGATGATTATTTTATTTTTATTTATGATTTTATCGATGAGTATTACAAAAAAAAATTTGTTCGGTTTAAAAACTCAAAATTTCAAATTAATAAAAAGTTGCCCAACAGACACATACCACAAAAAATTTTCAATTCAAATTTTAAAATTTGTTTCTTTGCTTCTATGCAATCCTGCATAATATTCAAAAGCAAAGATCTTTTAAATCCGGCTCTTCCCTGGAAATGTTCGAAATTGTAGCTCTAAAAACGCTGTTTTGGAAGATCTTTGGTGTTGTTAGCAGAGAAAAAGTTCGTGGTCCACGTTCAAAAATTTTTTGAATTTGTAGTCTCAAAACCGTCTTATATTCGATTTATTAGGAATAGGAGAAACGGATTTCGATGGAAATCCTGAATTTTGATGAAATTATAAATAACTTAGCAAGGAAAAGGGAAAAATATACTTTTGAAATCTCTCCTTAGTGTTAAATGTGCTGACCCTTTTATCCGCCTCCAATTTCCAAAAATCATTAATATTGTAAATAACTGCAATACTTGTTCACATATTTTAAGCTGCTTTTTAACTATATTTCTTCTGTAACTAATTTATCACTGATCGTTTTCACTACATTATTATTAATTACATTTTTCCTGTAAAATAATAATTAACCACTATGCAAGTTAGTAACACGTTTTTCTCCTTATTTACCCAATACGATCTGCCTATAGAGGTTATTAATATAAAGAAATTCATCTTTTTTTTTCCTTCTTGGTAATTTCAGTTGTTATATCACGTTTCAAGATTCAAAATTTCTATGCAATACTTTTAGTACTTTTAAAGTCTCACCAAGTTTTAATGTGTGCTTGTGTACCGATGTGAATAGCGTAATAAACAGCAACTATTTCTATCAGAGATATTAACACGGCTATTATGAGATAACTGTTTGATCAAGAGAAATAAATTATTGGAGTTTCCTTTCTCGTTCCATGTCATAGTGTCAAAATTGGATTATCCAATTTAAGTTAAATCCCCATTAGCTTTTCCATAAATTGCTTAAACTCTGGACTTATATTTTTTTTAATGGTAGACATATTGCTCGTCGATAACAATATTGATCATTCTTAGGTCAAAGCTTGGTTTTTTTTTTTTTTTTTTTTTTTTGTCAAATAATGTTTAAGATGTGCTACGATTTCAAGTGATCTACAAGATGACTAGTAGAGGTTTTACAGGCTTGCCGGCCCGTCGCAATGCGTTTTTGAGGGCCTCTTTTTGTCTATCACAGGACAATGTAAAACATTTATCTAATGCATTTTTTATTCCTTTTGGGGCCACTACGATCATGGGGGCTCCAAGCACTTGCGACATTTGTGACATGGTGAATCCGACATTGAAGATGACTCGGCGTGTGAGTTCCAAAATTGCAAGCAGTTTTATTTACTCTTTTCAATATTGAATTAGATTTTACTATTAACTTAGAAGGAGGGACAAGGGGATACGTAGGCTCTCCTTTGTAAAAGATTAGCGATCAATGATTTAAAAAAAAAGACTGAAAAACTACAAAAAGGAGACATTTTAAATAGGTGCTGAATACTTGCTAATAATGAACTTAATAAACTTTCATATTCAATTACTTTTAATGAGTGTAATAAAAATTAAGTTTCGCTTTCGGAATTCCTTTTCGGAAAAGATATGTTGACTTGACCACATGTCGCCTAGGGAAATTGCGAGAAAACTGTAGTGTACGAGCGGATTTATCCATCTTTAAACGCTAACAGTAAAACAATTAGTCAGTTTTATACATGATACAAGTAAGTTAGCAATTTATATTAATGCTGCTTAATGAAATTTAGAAAAAAATGATTTACAAGTCCCTGATCAATTTTATTATTCTAGAAAAGCAAAAATTAAATATTTTTAAGACATTTTTTTTAAATAATGCTATTTATTGATTTTAAAAAGTATTAGATTTTATTTAAATTCATTTTTAGATTATTTATTTTTAAAAATTAGTTGATTAGTCCATGCAATTAATTATTAAATTCAGTGTTTAAATTATGAAATATTTTAATAATTAATTATGTTTCTTGAAATTAATTAAAAAATTAATTAATAACGAATGTAATTTTTAATTAATATAATTGGAGAGGCGCCGGTTTTCTCTGGATGCCCGCACCGAATTTCATTCCCAGTCCGACCCTGACGAGGAGTAATATGTAGAGTAATAAATTCCATGAATAAATAATAATTTTAACAAATCACCTTTTTCTAATTTAATGCACGCAACCTAAAACAACATCATGGTTATCAAAAGTGGTATCCAATATTGGTGACCCTTGGACTTTGACTGTAAATCTGCACTTTGAAAGTTGAAACTTCCAAAATGTCGTCTCCGGATGCAACTCAAACCCAGATCCCTCTCCAAACTATGGAAGCAAATAAAGTGAGTGTCAAGATTCCTCCGTTTTGGGTGGAAAAGCCGGAGATGTGGTTTTTCACTGTTGAGGCCCAATTCAAGATTAGCGGAATTTCCAGCGAGGATACTCGTTTCAACTACCTCGTGGCACAATTGGAGCCCAAATTTATCGAGAACATTTGGGATATCATCAAAGACGACACACCAAACAAATATACTGCTGCCAAAGAAAGACTACTGAGCACCTTCAAGGAGAGTGAATCTAGAAGAATTCAGCGATTGGTGAATGGACTCGAGTTAGGTGATATGCGACCTAGCCAATTACTTCGCAAGATGCGATCCCTTGGAGATGCAGAGGACATTTCTGATAAAGTGCTGCGCACTCTATGGTTGGAAAAAATGCCTGATCGAATAAAGAATATTCTGATCGTGAGTGAAGAAAGCACAGAGAAACTAGCAGCAATGGCCGATAGAATTGCTGAGATGAGCCCCAACTGTGAGTTGGCTAAAGTGGAAGCTCCTACACCACCACCATATGAGGCCTTGCTCGCTAAAATTTCCTCATTGGAGCATCAGATCGCCAGTTTAAGCCTCCATGCCAGAAATCGCAGTCCGTACCGTAACCAAAGCAACGGAGCAAGACGCAACAGATCCCGATCAAGGAAACGCTATGATCCTAATGGAAAGTATTGCTTCTTCCATTACCGGTTTGGAAAGCAGTGTCTCCCAGAAAAGTGCAAACCTCCATGCAGCTGGAAGCAGCAATCGGAAAACTAAAGGATGCAGTGGAATCCGCGGCAAGCTCTGCTGCGAAATATGAAGATGATTGTCGCAATTTAAGACTGTTTGTGAAAGATAGAAAGTCTGGACTCAAGTTCCTAGTGGACAGTGGTGCGGATGTTTCCCTTTTACCTGCCGATTCCAGTACTAAGGGTTCATCCACTTACAAGTTGTATGCCGCCAATGGCACTGAAATTCCAACATTTGGAATAAAAGTTCTAACCCTGGACCTAGGACTGAGACGCCCATTCCAGTGGCCTTTTATTATAGCCAAGGTAAGCAAAGGCATAATAGGTGCTGATTTTTTGAATAAATACCAATTGCTTATTGACATACATGGCAAGCGACTTATAGATGGTGTCACGAATTTAACAATTCGTAGTGAAGTGACGTCCATTTCCACAGAAAATGTAATAGGCACCTTGACTGACACCTTAAAATATTCCGACCTTTTAAAGCAATACCCTAATATCACCAAACCCAATTTAGTAAACAGAGTTATCAAACATGGAGTGGAACACCACATTGAAACAACAGGACCACCAGTCTACTCTCGAGCTAGACAGTTAGCTCCTGATAAATTAAAAATAGCCAAACAGGAGTTCGAGTTCATGCTCGATAATAATATTATCAGACCGTCAAAAAGCCAGTGGGCAAGTCCACTACATTTGGTAAATAAAAAGGATGGCACATTAAGACCTTGTGGCGATTATAGAAGGTTGAATGCCCTCACTGTACCTGACCGGTACCCAATCCCACGAATCGAGGACTTTCATTCCATTTTAAGTCACAAGAAAATTTTTTCAAAAATAGATCTTGTCAAAGCCTACTTCCAAATACCAATTGCGGAAGCTGACAGGGAAAAAACAGCCATAACAACACCCTTTGGACTGTACGAATTCAATGTCATGAGTTTTGGACTCCGGAACGCCCCGTCCACCTTCCAACGTTTTATAACGGAAGTGCTATTTGGACTTGATTTTGTGTTCCCATACCTAGACGATGTACTTGTAGCTTCCTCCTCAGAAGAAGAGCACAAGGAACATCTGAAAATTGTGTTTGATCGTTTCCAACAATATGGTCTAACAATCAATGTATCCAAATCAGTGCTGGGGGTTGACCAAGTTGAATTTTTGGGATACCTCATCACTCCAAATGGTTCTGAACCATTACCAGAAAAGGTTGCGGTCATCACAAATTACAAGCTGCCCACAACAATCCATGAGCTCCGAACATTCTTGGGGATGGTGAACTTTTACAGACGGTACCTGAAGGATGCCGCAAAAACACAAGCACCTCTTCATGAACTGCTAAAGGGAGCCAAAAAGAAAGACCGTAGAAAAGTCCCTTGGACTGAAGAAACAATAAGAAGCTTTGAGAAGTGCAAAGCGGATCTCGCCAAAACTGCGCTTCTATCCTTTCCCAAGTCTGGTCTACCACTCTCATTATACACAGATGCATCGGATTGGGCCATTGGTTCGGTACTCGAGCAACTAGAAGATGGTAATTGGAAACCCATTGCCTTCTACTCGAAAAAGTTGAATGAGACACAGAGAGCATACAGCACCTACGATCGAGAACTGTTAGGGATATATCTCTCTGTAAAAAAATTCCAATATTTGCTTGAAGGCCGTGAATTTCGTGTTCTCACCGACCATAAGCCTCTGACCTTTGCTTTTAAGCAAAGAAACGAAAAAGCATCCCCTCGACAACTGCGTCAGCTACAATACATCTCACAGTTCACAACTGATATCAAGCACGTCAGTGGACCTGATAATGTGGTAGCAGATACCCTGTCGAGGATAGAGGAAGTTTCGCTGGTGGATTACGAAAGGATTGCAACAGAGCAAAGAAGTGATCTACAGTTAAAAGATCTAATACAGGATAAAACATCCTCACTTTCACTAAAAGAATACGTCCTTCCATCTGGCAATATATTATGGTGCGATGTATCTCAAGCAAAGATCCGTCCATATTTGCCAAAAGCATTTAGGAAGCAAATGTTCAACCATATTCATGGGTTTTGTCATCCTGGCATTAAATCAACTGTTAAGCAGATGACTGCCAGGTTTGTTTGGCCTGGATTAAAAAAAGACGTAGCCGAATGGGCTCGAGCATGCCTAAACTGCCAGAAGAGCAAAGTAACAAGGCACACCAAATCAGAACTCGGGGTTTACCAAGAACCGGATGCAAGATTTAGTGTCTGCCACATCGACCTGGTTGGCCCACTATCGCCATCCGAAGGCAAGATTTACTGCCTCACATGTATTGACAGATTCTCTTGTTGGGTGGAAGTAGTTCCTCTTGAAAGCATAACGGCAGAAGTCGTAGCTAGAGCTTTCTACGAGCATTGGATATGCAGATTTGGAGCACCAAACCAAATAATCACAGATCGTGGTCGTCAATTTATATCTGGGTTATTACATAATTTAGCATCCATCTGTGGTGCCAAGATCTCCCATACGACCCCATATCATCCTCAATGCCAAGGAAAAATCGAACGTTTCCACCGCACACTAAAATCTGCTATTAAAGCTCACAATAATATAAAATGGACTGAAGTTATACCTACAGTGCTCCTAGGTCTTAGAGCTGCCATCCGGGAAGACACAAATTACTCCTTGGCACAAATGGTCTACGGTACAGACATCAGACTGCCAGGCGAGCTCTTCGACGAACCGACTTGTCATCCGGAACCCGACAGTTTTGTGGATAAATTGCAACGACAAATGGCTTCTTTAAAACCAATTAAGTCGAAAAATGCCAACAAATCTACTGTTTTTGTGCACAAGGATCTTCAATCCTGTTCTCATGTGTTTGTGCGTGTAGATAGAGTGAAGAAACCTTTAGAGCCTGCTTATAGTGGCCCATTTTCCATACTAGAAAGACACGAAAAATATTTCTCCTTACAAATCAGAGGAAAAGCTGTCAACATTTCGATTGATAGGTGTAAACCGGCATACCTACTGAAGGAAGAAATCATCCCAAATGCAATCAATCCTAAAATTATACATAATAAACCTGATTGTGATCAACCAAAGAACAATCCTTTGGAAACAACCAACTTAAAACCCCCAACAAGCACTCGTTGTGGTAGGAACGTGAGACTTCCTGTTAGGTTTCTAACTTAAATTGCTCAAATATGTATATATTTTTACTATTTTATTGTCTTTTATTGTAATTGTGTATATAAGTAATTACTGGATCAATCTGCATATATGTTTTAAACGTTTGTTACTCATCAATGTAAACATGTATTATCTTATAAATTATACCCGACACATAAAGAATATGTACAAATGTTATTTATAAAAACAACAGTCAGTTCATTGCATTGAATATTGTCATGTTTTAAGCCTTTTGAATATTATGTTCATTACAAATGTTTTTCGAATAATTCCAAAGGAATGAAAGTTTTTAAATTGATGTTCTAGGTATAATGAATCCAGTTGAAAATTTCATTAATTCAATCTCAATGTTTTTTTTATTGCTTTTAGTCGTAAATTTTAACATGTAGCACAGATACATATAATAACTGTTTAGTTCTTGACATAACTGAATTTCATCTCTATATATTGTTGTATACTGTATATATATTGTTGTCAATACCTATTATTGAATTTCATCTCTGTTTAACCATGAAAATTAGTTTGCATTGTGTTCAGATCTTTTAAGTAATTTTAATTGAATTTGTTTTGTAAATATGTACGGAAGTAATTTAATTGTGTTAATCTTGGCAAAGTGTCTAAATGTATATATTAATAATGTAATGTACTACCAGTTTAATTGTGTTAATGTTCATTTGTAGTGAATCGAATCTTCTATTAGCCGCATGCAAGCTAGAATTTATTAATGATAAAGTATATAATTTCATGTAAAGATGTTAAAAGTAAAATACTTCATTTCTAATGAAAAACCTATTCTATTTTGGATCGTCTTGTAATTAGAAATTCAATGTATAGTGCACATTCAAGAATACTTGTATATAATGTAAAATTTATTTGTTTTCCAACTCAAATTTTGAGAAATATTAGTTTTGAGATATTAGTACAACTTAGTATGATCATGTTAACATTCTCATCAGTTTAACTTTAGTGTCGTAACTTAGTTACTGGTGAGGGAATAATGTTGGGACAACTCATTAAGTTATCCAACAAGTAAATTGGTAAAGATGTCTCCAAGTTATTTACTGTAAGTCCCGCTAGATGGCTGCACCAGCCAAATGAAATAGCTAGCAGGAGTGGAAGTTATTATCGTTTATCGATCTAATATAAATATAAACTTAATTTAAAATAGTAAATACTAATAATGATTATATCCAAAGTACGAAATGTGTAACATCAGATACAAATGCTGAAATTAATGCATTATTTATAATTTTATAATTCATTTATAATTATGTATTTTTGATTCGTAACCGAATTGGTTACTTGACTGCAAGTGTAACTGTGTGTGTTGTTGAAGCGATGAAGCCATGTGGTGCTGCATGGTGTTGCACGAAGAGTAATATGTAGAGTAATAAATGCCATGAATAAATAATAATTTTAACAAATCACCTTTTTCTAATTTAATGCACGCAACCTAAAACAACATCATGGTTATCAAAAGTGGTATCCAATAAGTTCTTGGTCGTTTGAGCCCCATTTTCTTAAGGATATTCCTGCCCTTTGCATCAAACCTCTAGCATTTTCTGACAGTTCCAGAGCCTTTTGCATGTTATTTTCTCCAGAAATAAAATCATCAACGTAAAGATATTTATCAAGTTGCTCCACAAGAGACGGATTTTCTTCAGCAAATTGCTTCAGATGATGTCTAATAGTAGCAGACAAGAGCTAGCTGAGTATCCGAAGAACACTCGCGCAAAACGGAAAATCTTAATGTTCAACACGTTTTTACAGTTTATGTCACAAAATAAAAATCGGACCGCATCTCTATCTTTCTCTGCAAGTGAAATCTGTAAAAACGCCTTCTCTATGTCAGATGCAAGGGCAATTCTGTTCAATCTAAAATTTATCAAAACTTCAAAAAGGTTTGGGTCTAAATTAGGTCCAGACCATAAACAGTCATTCAGAGATAATTGTGATTTTTCACTAGAACTGGCATCGTACACGATTCTCATTTGTTTGTCTTGTTTACGAACCGCCTGGTGGTGTAAGTAGAAGACCGGCCTATCCTCTGGAACACTTGTGCTCTCTACTTCCTCCACAATTACTTTCTCCAAATAATCTTTAATAATTTTTGCATACTGACGATAAAATCCAGGATCGTTTTGAAATTTTCTTTGAAGTGCTGAGAAACGCCGTTTCGCAACCTCAAAATTATCACCCAGTTCACGAAAATCTTTTTCCCACGGCAACTCTACTTCGTACCGATGCCCAGTAAATTTGACCGTTTCTTCAAATATTTCTTGTGCTTGGTCCTTCCCAAAATATCCCGGATCATCTTTAATCCCCAGTCCTTCTAACTCAAAGAAAAGTTTTAAAGTGTCCTGCAAGGATTCATCTCTTGTAAGGAAACAAACATTTTCCCTAACACTTGTTATCTGATTTAATTTCCTGTCATCTATCCAACCGAATTCCGATTCCTGTAAAATGAGTTCATCATTTAATTTGTAGATGTTTCCCTTCAAAATCTTAAAAAATATATCTGCACTGATCAAAGCGTGAACTTCACTCGACTTATAAAACGAAGGATCAGCCAGTTCAATAAATTCAGGAAATTTAATATGAGAAACGTCTAATTCTACGGTAGGTGTGGATTCGGTAATTTTATCCGCAATTAAGAATTTAATTGGTTCTTCAAAACTACGATCTTTGTTCGAAATAATCGTCTCCAGTTTCCATTTCATATTCTGATTCATCTTATTTAACCCTGAAACTCCCCCTGAAAGTTAGGTGCAAAATTTTACAAAACGAAACATTATTTTAAGAAAAAAAAAAGTTAAATTAAAGTTTGAAATATAGTAATAAGAAAAAAGTTGGAATCATGTTTTTTTTTTCTATTCTAAAGTGTAAGGACCCTGCTCCACATCAGCGGAAAACGCGACCGAAACCGAAGGAAGAAACCGAAAATCCGGGTACTTTCCGTAGGAACACTATTTAATCCATTTTACGTTTCTGCTTTATTTTTCTGCTTTACGTCAATGTGGAGCAGGGCCCTTTAAGTGCTCTGTTTAGTTAGAGCATAAATCATTGTGACAGTCCAAAGTCCATTCAACAAAGGTGTAGTTAATTGTAGAAGTGGTGTAGCTATTTGTAAATGATTTTACTATGCCTTATTAAAAAAGCCTTTCTCAATTATTTCCTAGTGAAAGCAATATTAGTGCTCAGCTACTACGTATTAGTCACTAGATATATATCTTTTAAATTGTGCTTTACTTTGCTTTTAAGCTAAAAGATGTAACTAAATATTATACCATTTAGCAAACAAATATGCATTTTAAAAATATGAAGATACGCAATTTTTACAATGAATGACATCAATATACATTGCAATGAGCTTTACTGTAAGCCTACAGGCACACGAAAACTTTGAAAGAATTATTTCAGAAGTAAAATCAAGCAGCAGATGTGATTGAAAAAAAAAAATGCCGACATTATATTGGAATAATTATTACGTTATAATATCAAAAAAACTGTAGATTTTTCCCTAAAGATATTGAATATTGAATTTTTATTTGTTTTAGGTTAACTTCTTATAGTTCAAGGTTGTAAGGTTTAATTCTATGTTTGCTCAATTGTGATCAAAGTTTTGTTAATGACTCATTAAAATTATTCTGCTCGTATTCAAATTTCTTCATTGGTGCATCTCACATTTTGAAAAAGTACATGCTAAACATTAATCATCAGTAGAAATGACCATGCCTGCCATTTAGGGGGCAGGCCTGCAATTTAGGGATCAGGGGTTGGGGTGAATTGCCCCCACTCCCCTGGTTTTGGGAAACTAATTTATTTACATACAAGTGGGAGTGGTTTATGCTGTTTTTTCGTATTATTTAGACTAAATATATACCCCATAGCACCCCCCCCCTGTAATATTCGAACTGATGGGCTTGCGCCAGAAAAAAGGGGCTTAATAGCAGAGAAATACGAACTTTCACAATATTTAGTGGTAAAACTTTTCCCACTAATTTTCATTGAAAAAAAATGATTATGCACTGGTAAAAAACGTAGATTTTATTCATATGCTCATTGTGTAGTTTTTTCTTCATATATTTCATAAATACTTATGAGAAGCGTTTGATATTAAAGTCAAGGTCGAAAAAGTTCGACTTCTAGACTTCAACCCCCCCCCCCTTAGAAGCCTGTCCCGTATTTAGAGTTCTTAAATCTTGTATCCTTGATCATTGTGGTACCAGATAATCCCTTCCCCATTGTTGGCCCACATTTGTATACGCTGTATTAAAAAAAAAAGAAAGAAAAACAAAAGAAAAAGAAAATGCATCTTGTAGGTTTCTTAAAGCCAGTGAGGGAACAATTACTTGACTTAACAACTCTTGACTCCCCTTATTGGTAATATTATTATTAAAGAACGGCGTACCAATAAAACAATTTCGTTTGTTTGAAAGGTCTTTTCTGGAACATTTTACTTACAAAGCATGAACCGACTTGTTTATAAAAAAATAAACGGAGGGCCTAAAATTGCGAACTTTTATTTTGCTTGTATACAAGGAGTCGTATTTATCAAGCCAATTTCTGATTAATTATGCTTTTTATATTTTATTTGCTTTAATAATTACAGTAGAATCAATGCTTTGATTTTTATTTTAAATGCGCAAATTATTTTTGTTAAAAACATTTTTCTTTCGTTTTAGAACTAATTCTGTATGAAATAGAAGCTGTTACGAAAAAGAAAGCACTACAAAAATGAAATGCAAGCGTTATTGTTCTTTTGAGTGAATGCGAAATGATGAGGGAGGATCGGGACGCCCCGAACTAAAGTCTCAAATTGTCTAATAAAATTCGAATTTTACCCAATAATACGAACAAGTAGGCATATCATGTACACATGAAAGGAGAAGGAACACTGAGCATCGTTAAAAACATTTAACGAAAGAAAAATAAATTTAAAATTTGCAATACTGTCTACAAATTTTCCGAATAAATAAATCAAAATTTTTGGAACAAGGAAATTTTGAGAGGTACCAGTTACCGCACATTAGGGCGATCTCTAGGGGGGGCCCAATTTCTTAAGTTCGCCACGGGCGCTGGACCCCATAGCTACGCTACTGTACATGAATCAATAAAGGTAGAAATCCTTACCTCCAGATTTTCTAGTCGGTCATCGCAGTCATCCAGTTCCTTTTTAATCAACTTTAAATCGTCATCGGTCAGTTCCCGAATTTCAAAATATTCCTCCCGTTTTTATTGAACGAATAGTTTCCAGTTTAACTTTGAGTTCCGATGCACTTGTTTCGGGAGTAATACTGTGTACATAGTTCTCTATTCGAGTCACTTTCCCCTTAAAGGAAGTCTTACTTCGATTTAACTTATCCAAGTACTTCGATTTAATTTCCTGGGTCTCGGCCTTGGCGTACCACTTTGGAGCCGATGTAGTGGACTATTTTCCGTGGATGAAACACTCGACTCTGTAGAAAACTACGAACAACTCTTTAATCAACGGAGGACACAATATTTACAGATTTGTACATTTTGTAATTTATGAAAGGAATGTGGGCTTCATTGTATTAGCATAAAATGCCCACGTCGGTGGAATGCCTCGTTACTCAGGCGTCTAGTCCTTAACTCTCGCACAGAAAACATATTCGGCAGAGACGCCGCGGCGCGCATACACAAACATCTACGCGTGAGCAAACAATTGCGATAAAGTCAAAATATCGCTAAAAACAAAGTCATGAAGTTAAATGATTTAATTTAACAAATATTTTTAAATATTAGTATTATTTTTTAAAGTAGTTATAAATTTTTTCATGTTTGGTCGAAGCATTTCATACATTGAGATGAATTCGTATAATGTATTTCGACACTTTACTTCGCTTACGCTTGTATGCTCGTATGTGTTGAAAAGATGTACTAATTGCGATTTAAAATTCTTATGTTTTTTAATTCCGGAAACACCACATCATAATCTGCCCAAATGCTTTTTAAATATTTGGCTCTCAAATCTTTTTGCCATCTATTTCGGAGGCTAAGCTAAACCAGAAAGTTAAAGCAAAATGCACGCGCGAATGTTGATGTAACGCGAGTGAGATATACTGTCATTTGATTGGTCGATCGTTTTTTCTTCTCGATATGCGGTAGAAGGAGAGAAAATTCTCGCTTGGGCACATTAGGGCTTACAGAGTAGCACAAAATTTGTCAAGCGACTACTTTTTCGGCGGTTCTTTCTTGTCGTGAGGGAGTAATAGACGTCACTGGAAGTTCCAGGAAGTTTCAGAGTAGAGCCCCATGAGAGACTTCCGAAGTACACTGGCATCGTGCACGTGTCCAGCTTCTCCAACGTAATAATCAAGACCTGTGTGAAAAGTAACACTGATTCTAAAAGAGATTTCTCTGAAAGTTGAAGGAAATTTTATTGAATAAAAAATGAGGATCAAAGAGAATGAATAACCTTTCGGACCATGGCAGTTGAGTTTGAAAATATTGCTGTAGTAAAGAATTACAGTAGCTAGAGTAGCTTGGTAACTGACTGACATTTCTGAAATATTCTAAATATACTGATGCACATGTTTAAAATTATACAGTAAAAATTAGGAATAAGTCTACAAAAAAGGTGTCAAACTTAACTTTGCTGCAATAAATGATTGCAGTCTTTACAACAAATTGATAACTGACTTACCTATCAGGAACCAACTGAATTAACTAAAACTGTTAAATTATACTAATGCAAATGTTCAAAATTATGCAGTAAAACCTTTATAAAGATAAAAGAAAGAGTAAAGTAATGGAAGTCCAATTTTTAAGTTAATTATATTTACAATTTTTGTTTCCATAGGATATTCGGATTATGGGTTATGCAGGTTTTGTTAAACGTGTTTTGCTGTCAGTCATTCACTACTTTTTTGAAATTTTCTTAAAGTGATTAGTTTGAACAGTTAAGCATTTGCTGTATTGACTGTAGATAATTACATTTTCATCTATGGGGGGGGGGGGGGGTCTCAAAATAATGCATTTTTCGGACATTCGGAATAGCCAAAATATCACTAAATCTCATTTTCAATTCATTTTTTGTGGTGTGAACATCTTCCTGCTTAACAAGAATAAGTTGTGTTTTCAGATCTGTCTCTTTTATAGCATTATAAAAGGTTGAAGCATTATTGATGGTTGCTTTTCCACTCAACACTTCCATCCATAGTAACCTCTTTACTTGGCCACCGACTCCATCTACGGCTCCCTTGTCATGTGAAGTGGCAAAAAACTGCCATTCGACTTCGTGAATTTGAAAGTCCTTGCAAAAATATGTGAAGTTGCATAGGTTAAAACGCTGCTTGAACTGACTGGCAGCACCATCAGAAAAAATATGTAGCGAGGAAAAGTTCTTAGTTAGTTTCAAGTCCTTTATTATTTCCCGAAGGAAAACATTCACAGCATATTTATCATGATCTAGATAGTCTGATATTTCTGCGTACGATTTTGTTTGTTTTTGGTCACCTTCTACAAACCAAGAAACATCTGTAAAAATTGTAACTTGTTTATGGTTCCAATGAGCTGCTTGGATTTCATTTTATTCCTTACAGCAGATATTTTCTGCAAAATCAATTTGTAGGACCAGCTGTTCAGAATTTAGATCATCCCGTTTTATCTTGAATTCTTCTGATTGCTTTCTCTTTTCAAAAACATGCTGTAGGAATGATGCAGTTTCGCTCTTAAATCATTTATGCAGTCCTCAGTTGTTCCTTCATTGGTGGTTAGTTGGAATTGAGGAGTATTTTCCCACTCCTTCCATGTGCACAGTTCATGATGCTGGTCATCATTTGAATTTAGCCCATTTATCATGGGGCATCTGCTACATTTGCCGTTCATACATATTTCATTTTCTTCGTCATAGACTGTAGCCTTTATAAAATATTGTAATTTAGTCGTAAAATTCAACCCTTTTTCTTTTAAGGCATCCAAAAGAAATTGAATATTTTCATGTTTTTGGCAAAGACACATATTATGGGGAATGTCTCTTCTTAGTAATGTTTGATTTGGGCGGAGGCTGCTAAACTTGGAAAGACCAATCTTAAAATTTGGATTTTCCTCACAAAAGAGAGCATATGTCTCTTTTAATGCGTAAGATATAAATATCGCTTCTGAACGTACATCTTATTTCCATCTTCCCTGCAAATTATAAAATCTTTTAAACCTGGTGCTTGGGATGATATTATATCATCACAATAAAACTCCTTCACTCTTCGTGATAAATCGTCTGATGTTGAGTTCAAATTAGAAATCGGAAAACTAGTAGAGTTGGTTAAAATGCCCTCCTTGTTTAGCTAAATCAAATAGCAATGATTTCCTTTTATTTGGAGAGTTTGGTAAGTCGGAAGTAGCACGTTTTTTTTTTTTTGCTTTTCCATATACCTGGCGAGACGCAAATGCTTTAGCAGAAGAAAGAATGTTTTCTGAAATTGGAACCAAACTTGCACAAGTTTGAATAGCTGATTTTGTACTTCTTTCATTCCGTTTATAAATTTAATTCTTTTCCGTTGAATTTTCCTTTCAAAAAAAACTCCATCTTTTCCTTTTTCTTGCTTGTAGCTGGGTCATTCCATAAATGTCCCAAATTTCGAGAAATTCCCCACTCGACCCCATCCAATTTTGATGATTTTTTTTTTTTGATGTACATATAAGACTTGCATGAAACAATACCAAATTATAGTTCCATAACCCTTATAGTTCAGCCAATAAAAATTATTTTATAAAGGCCTCTTTTTTGAGTCTTGAAAAAAAATGACTAAATCGTCAAGTTTGTGCTTTTATTGCCCGCGACCTAAGACGATTATCAGGCTCAAATTTGGTGATTCTGATCACTGTTTAGATTAGAATAGCGTACTTGAGAAGCAAAAGCTCCATGCACTGTAGATTTTTTGCCATTTGCTGCCAAAGTTGGTAAAAAGCCGTATTTGGCAAATTTTGACCATACGTTATCAGCTTGTATCTGCTGAAAGAAAGACTTTCTGAAGCTAATTCTTTCCTCGTTTGTAGTCTGATAGTTCGTCCGAAAGGTGTGCAAGTGGCATCTTGATAGCTCAAATAATTGCTGAATTATGCGAGTTGAAATTCCAGTCAAATTTCTTTTTTCTCAATTTTGTCTCAATTTCAAACGGAAAGATCTCAAAAGGGTCATCTTGAATTTCAATTTTCTTTACATCATTAGAAAGAACACACTTTTCTTAACTAAAAAACATTATTATTATTTTTGAGACAAACCAGTTTCAAGGGGATATTGCAGATCAAAAATGTGTACGTCATTCAACGTGAAATCAAAGAAAAAAGACATAGACCTCAAAAATTGATGTCAATTTGTTCTATTAAAATTTACAGGAGCTATTGTACACTGCTCGACATTGAAAATGCAACACCAAGAAGGAGTGGTCAGAAATTCATGCAAATTTTACCGTAGACGCACGTCACTGAGTTATGCAAATGAAATGAAATGCGCAGCTCTCCGACGAACGTGAAGTAAGATATAAGAGAATGAAGTTGAAAAGTGGGCTATGTTCATGTTGGTTTTTCTACCAGACTAATTATCGGAGAAATTTGGTTTTTGTCTCGAAGGATACGTGTGATAGGAGGAAATGCCACGCCGTCCTCAACGAAGACACTTCCAGCATATAGACGACTTTACAAGGGGTATGGTGATCGGACTGAGAAGGGGAGGTTGGTCCATACGTCAAATTGCAGCTGATACACACATGGATGCAAGCACTGTGGATCGGCTGTGTCGGAGATGGTTGGAAAGAGGAAATGTAGCCACATTGAGGGGTGCAGGTGCAGCCAAAGTGACGTCAGACCGCTTGGATCGACGGATTCACCGACAAGCTGTGGCGGACCCGCAAGTCACTTGTACGTGGATTCTGCAGCACGTGCAAGGTACCCTGGATGTTCCTGTGTCGACCAGAACCATTTTCCGTCGACTGGTTGCACGTGGCCTGCAATCACGGCGCCCGCTAAGAAGACTGCCATTGACCTCACAGCACAGACTCCAACGTTTGGAATGGTGCCGGACCAGAGCGACGTGGATGGCAGAATGGCAAACCGTAGTGTTCTCAGATGAATCCCGCTTCTGTTTGTCCAGCGATAGTCATCGCATACGTGTGTGGCGTCGACGTGGAGAAAGATCGAATCCGGCAGTAACTGTGGAACGTCCCACAGCGCGACAACGTGGCATAATGGTTTGGGGCGCTATTGCATACAATTCCGTATCACCTCTAGTTCGTATTCGGGGCACTATGACGGCCCAACGATATGTAGATAATGTACTGCGGCCGGTGGCAATCCCCTACCTTCAGGGTCTGCCAAATGCAATTTTTCAACAGGATAACGCCCGGCCTCACAGTGCTCGAATCAGCCAACATGCTCTACGAGGTGTACAGATGCTTTCCTGGCCACCATACTCTCCTGACTTGTCACCAATCGAACATGTGTGAGAGGTGATTGGACGCCGTTTGCAGAACCTGTCACTGCCTCGTTCAGAGGACGAACTGTGGCAAATGGTTGAAAGGGAATGGAATGCCATCCCTCAGGACACCATCCGCAGGCTTATTGACTCCATGCCTAGACGTGTTTCTTCGTGCATCGCTGTCCGCGGTGGTCCTACTTCTTACTCAGCCGAGGCCGTCCTCGCTCTAAATTTTGCTTATTTATTTTGAAATAAATATCACTTATTGTTCCATGCTGTCTCTGTCTTCTTACCAAATTTCATCAATTTCTGACCACTCCTTCTTGGCGTTACATTTTCAATGTCGAGCAGTGTACTTATGTTCTGATGAAAAACCTTTTCTTTAGATATTTTTGAACTTTAGTTTTTGTGTGCGCATCCGTAAAAACTCAAGAAATGGCAAAAAATAAAGTTTCGTGTTTAACATTGCTGCTATAAGAGCTTGAGAATTTCGGATGATATGTCACTTGGCAAGGTGTCGTTAATATATTTTTAATTCATAAAAAGCATTGTTTCCTTTTTCAAAAAAAAAAATAAATAAAAATAAAAATAAAAACAATCAATAAATGAGACAAATAATACAGTTATTATGGTGTGTACGTGATAAAAAATATGTATAATGGGACTGCAAAGCCATTATTCTAAAAAGCGATAGCGAAAGTTTTCGATAGAGTTGAATATTGCAATTTTTTCCACCATGTAAATGATAACAATAGTAATTGAAAATATAAGTAGTAATTGAAAATCCATTCTTAATACTGCCGAGAATGTGTCTTGATATTCAGCCTATAATTGCAATTTGCCCATAAAAAAAATGATGAAAAATGGGAAAATGCTTTTTATGACCGGGCCAAAATGTCGCTGCCAAAATGTCGCCGAGCCAAAATGTCGCGGGCCAAAATTTCGCCGGTCCAAAATGTCGCGTGCCCAAAATGTCGCGGGCCGAAATGTCGCATGCCCAATATGTCGCCTGGCCTTAATGTCGCCGGTCCAAAATGTCGCGTGCCCAAAATGTCGCCGGTCAAAAATGTTGCCAGGTCAAAAATGTCGCCAGGCCAAAATGTCGCCAGTCCAAAATGTCGCCGGACCAAAATGTCGCCAGTCCAAAATGTCGCCGTTCCAAAATGACGCTAAGTGCATAGTACAGATTTAATGTAGCCAGTAATTCACAAATTCAATGCAGCTTAATTATGTAGCTCAATTTTAACACCTGTTTAGTAGCTTTTTTTAAACGTAGCAGTTTGGAAAATTAGCTTAATTTACACTGCTCGACATTGAAACTGCAACACCAAGAAGGAGTGGTCAGAAATTGATGAAATTTGGTAAGAAGACAGAGACAGCATGGAACAATAAGTGATATTTATTTCAAAATAAATAAGCAAAATTTAGAGCGGGGACGGCGTCGGTTCAGTAAGAAGTAGGACCATCGCGGACAGCGATGCACGAAGAAACACGTCTGGGCATGGAGTCAATAAGCCTGCAGATGGTGTCCTGAGGGATGGCACTCCATTCCCTTTCAACCATTTGCCACAGTTCGTCCTCTGAACGAGGCAGTGACAGGTTCTGCAAATGGCGTCCAATCATGTCCCACACATTTTCGATTGGTGACAAGTCAGGAGAGTATGGGGGCCAGGAAAGCATCTGTACACCTCGTAGAGCATGTTGGCTGATTCGAGCACTGTGAGGCCGGGCGTTATCCTGTTGAAAAATTGCATTTGGCAGACCCTGAAGGTAGGGGTTTGCCACCGGCCGCAGTACATTATCTACATATCGTTGGGCCGTCATAGTGCCCCGAATACGAACTAGAGGTGATACGGAATTGTTTGCAATAGCGCCCCAAACCATTATGCCACGTTGTCGCGCTGTGGGGCGTTCCACAGTTACTGCCGGATTCGATCTTTCTCCACGTCGACGCCACACACGTATGCGATGACTATCGCTGGACAAACAGAAGCGAGATTCATCTGAGAACACTACGGTTTGCCATTCTGCCATCCACGTCGCTCTGGTCCGGCACCATTCCAAACGTTGGAGTCTGTGCTGTGAGGTCAATGGCAGTCTTCTTAGCGGGCGCCGTGATTGCAGGCCACGTGCAACCAGTCGAAGGGAAATGGTTCTGATCGACACAGGAACATCCAGGGTACCTTGCACGTGCTGCAGAATCGACGTACAAGTGACTTGCGGGTCCGCCACAGCTTGTCGGTAAATCCGTCGATCCAAGCGGTCTGACGTCACTCTGGCTGCACCTGGACCCCTCAATGTGGCTACATTTCCTCTTTCCAACCATCTCCGACACAGCCGATGCACAGTGCTTGCATCCATGTGGGTATCAGCTGCAATTTGACGTATGGACCAACCTCCCCTTCTCAGTCTGATCACCATACCCCTTGTAAAGTCGTCTATATGCTGGAAGTGTCTTTGTTGAGGACGGCGTGGCATTTCCTCTTATCACACGTATCCTTCGAGACAAAAACCAAATTTCTCCGATAATTAGTCTGGCAGAAAAACCAACATGAACATAGCCCACTTTTCAACTTCATTCTCTTATATCTTACTTCACATGCGTCGGAGAGCTGCGCATTTCATATCATTTGCATAACTCAGTGACGTGCGTCTACGGTAAAATTTGCATGAATTTCTGACCACTCCTTCTTGGTGTTGCATTTTCAATGTCGAGCAGTGTATTAACAAAAATGTACCTAAATTGATTTCTTCTAAAGCTTAAATTATTTCAGTACCGAAGTAATGATATAGTTTTTTCGGGGCTGTACTTAGGGCCCAGGAACGCTTAATTTCTTCCTTTTAACCCATTAAGCGCCAAGTCTCCCTTTTTGGGAACCTTAGGTTAAGATTTTTTTCCTTCGCAAGTACTTGAGATATATTTCTTGAAAGTGTTTGTTATTAACCAACAAAGTGCCTAACTTGATTGGTATTTTTTTCAAAAAAAATTGAAACTTAATTTCTATTTTTTAAAAAATAGTTAATTTAGGAGAAAATTTTGATTTTTACTTTATAACGAAAAAAAATCCTTAAAAATAACTAAATCGAATGCAGGCGTTTAAAAACATTGAAAATAAATCACAATAGATCTCTTTTCAAGTCCTAATAAGCAGGGGTCAAGAAAAATAATTTGAACGGGTTTTATAGCTGTTTATTTACGAAGGTCCCAAAATGGGACACTTGGCGGGTTCTGACTAGAAGAACAAATCTCAAGAAAGCGGAATTAAAATCTCGCTCACTTTGCATGAATAAACTCACTGCTCGTTTCATTTGCTGTTGAAGGTCACCCCCTTTGTATTTGAACATAGTAAACTCTCTTTTGTCATGAAGAGGTATTTCCGGGCTCTCTTTTGTTGTTCAAAAGCAGGTGTTTTTCTCAGAAAAAGTGATATTCCACTCATTCTGTACAATGTTCTAGATAAGCAATGGTCAGTCATGCCCAAAGACAATGGGTCATCTCCCTAAAGAAGGATTCTCCCCTATAATGATATCTGAATCATTCTAACCGCCCCCTCCCCCCCTTAAAAATTCATTGGCACAGTCTGAGACATCAAGCTCCTTTCCCGTCCTTCGTGGGCACCCCTAAGAAGAGGGGGTGAGGCCTTCCTCTTAAATTCTTGGTAAGTGACATTCAGGTTCAGTAAGGGAAGTTCAATTTCAAAAAAACATTTTTAAAAAATTTCTTGACACCAAAAATGGTGTTAAATTTCTTGACTTCGCAGCAAGCTTTAGACAAGCCAGAGACAACAAATTGTAGCGCAGTACCAGAAAATGAGTGAAGTACCACTTGGTCGCCCCTACTCTACTCTGATCAGATAATTGAGAAGGAAAGTCGTCATGGCTATTGCTTAGATCATAAATATAATTGGATAAAAAAAATCAAGTTGAATTTTTAGGAATTATTGCAGGTTTTGATACGAAATTGGAGAAACTGAAATCGTTACTTATACCTCTACTTCAACAAAAAAACAGATTTTTTTTTTGTCTAAAAAACATTCTGATATTGTCAATTATGAAACATGTTATCCAACATGCTGCGAAGTATACAATAGGTACACAGCAGAAAAAATAAATCAATGAACCTCGCCTATGAGGAAAGTAATATAAAGTTGTGTTGCTCAAAAATTTCTTAGTTTTGTTTTATACTTGTCTATTGTTACAGTCATTTCCATTTGCAGACTACATTTACTTGATTCCCGGCAGGGTTAATTTGAAGTTTTTTTTTCTTCATTGTGGTACATGAAAATATTAAGGCTTCATGTTAAAAATTATCAGGAACAATTTCCGTTTCATGAAAAAAAGTGATATTTAGAATTTGCAAAAACTTACATGTTTTTTACTTCAAAGCTTTTATATGGATTAAATAAGATATCAACTTGATAATAAAAAAAGTGAGGTATTAATAGTTAACTTTGCTAACTGCACAAAACTAGTTTTTATGTTTTCTAACCAGTTTTAGCCAGATTTTATTGGATCATCACTATTGAAGAAAATATAATTATGTTATCCCCATTAAACGCCAAGTCTCCCATTTTGGGACCATACCATATCTCATGACTAAATAAATATTTTTGAAAAATTGAAGTTACATATGGTTTTCGATGTGTATTGAACCTCAAAACATACAAAAATTAAGATATTTTTAATGTGGTTCATATAGCGGCGTTTAATGGGTTAATAAGCTTCTATTAGTTTCACATGTGGGTTTGTTTGTTTGTATGTATGCATGTAACTCTGAATAAAAGATAAAATTCGCGTTCTTTACAAACGTAAAAGTAATACACTGCTCGACATTGAAAATGCAACACGAGGAAGGAGTGGTCAGAAATTGATGAATTTTGGTAAGAAGACAGAGACAGCATGGAACAATAAGTGATATTTATTTCAAAATAAATAAGCAAAATTTAGAGCGAGGACGGCGTCGGCTCAGTAAGAAGTAGGACCGCCGCGGACAGCGATGCACGAAGAAACACGTCTAGGCATAGAGTCAATAAGCCAGCGGATGCTGTCCTGAGGGATGGCACTCCATTCCCGTTCAACCATTTGCCACAGTTCGTCCTCTGAACGAGGCAGTGGCAGGTTCTGCAAACGGCGTCCAATCACGTCTCACACATGTTCGATTGGTGACAAGTCAGGAGAGTATGGTGGCCAGGAAAGCATCTGTACATCTCGTAGAGCATGTTGGCTGATTCGAGCACTGTGAGGCCGGGCGTTATCCTGTTGAAAAATTGAATTTGGCAGACCCTGAAGGTAGGGGATTGCCACCGGCTGCAGTACATTATCTACATATCGTTGGGCCGTCATAGTGCCCCGAATACGAACTAGAGGTGATACGGAATCGTATGCAATAGCGCCCCAAACCATTATGCCACGTTGTCGCGCTGTGGGGCGTTCCACAGTTACTGCCGGATTCGATCTTTCTCCACGTCGACGCCACACACGTATACGATGACTATCGCAGGACAAACAGAAGCGGAATTCATCCGTGAACACTACGGTTTGCCATTCTGCCATCCACGTCGCTTTGGTCCGGCACCATTCCAAACGTTGGAGTCTGTGCTGTGAGGTCAATGGCAGTCTTCTTAGCGGGCGCCGTGATTGCAGGCCACGTGCAACCAGTCGACGGGGAATGGTTCTGGTCGACACAGGAACATCCAGGGTACCTTGCACGTGCTGCAGAATCGACGTACAAGTGACTTGCGGGTCCGCCACAGCTTGTCGGTGAATTCGTCGATCCAAGCGGTCTGACGTCACTCTGGCTGCACCTGCACCCCTCAATGTGGCTACATTTCCTCTTTCAAACCATCTCCGACACAGCCGATGCACAGTGCTTGCATCCATGTGGGTATCAGCTGCAATTTGACGTATGAACCAACCTTCCCTTCTCAGTCCGATCACCATACCCCTTGTAAAGTCGTCTATATGCTGGAAGTGTCTTCGTTGAGGACGGCGTGACATTTCCTCCTATCACACGTATCCTTCGAGACAAAAACCAAATTTCTCCGATAATTAGTCTGGCAGAAAAACCAATATGAACATAACCCACTTTTCAACTTCATTCTCTTATATCTTACTTCACGTGCGTCGGAGAGCTGCGCATTTCATATCATTTGCATAACTCAGTGACGTGCGTCTGCGGTAAAATTTGAATGAATTTCTGACCACTCCTTCTTGGTGTTGCATTTTCAATGTCGAGCAGTGTATATATTAATACTACCATTATTAATACTAAGGGCTAAACTATATTGCATGTTGATGTGCAATAAGTGCATTTGCTATTAATTCTGAGTTCGGAATCGATCGTCCACAAAATGCATATTATAAGTGCAAGCAAACTTTGCGGATATTCAACAGTTTTGAATATCTTCTTTTGAATTGGATTTACTCTAAAACCGTATTTTTTAGTTTTTTAAACTATATTTAGGATTATTTCTTTTTTTTTTATCACACATAGAAATTAAACAAATAAATTTACTGTAAAGGCTTTTTTTCCCCCTTTTCCGAAAACGGAATACCGTTTAATCACCACGCAGCCGACAGTTTTCTTCTAGAACATTTTCTTTAAGAGTAGGTTGGGGACGTTCGAAATCAAATTAGGGACGCATTGGAGAACAGAACAGGGCAAGCTCGTTCATGGAATTATTGCTTTCTTTGTAACAACTGGGTGGTGGAAGGGGAGGTGAAATGTCAAGAGGAAAAATGGTATCATATTCAACTCCACATTTAAATACTGATTGTAACGAAGGTACAGTCCCATGTCTGAGCTGATTAACGCCAGAAATGAATAAGCATCTCGCCCTTTAAGACCATTCTACAACCAAAATGTTTTCTGAATACTTGCATTACCTCTTGATATAAATCACTCGCACAATGAAAAATAAAAAGTTCAATTGCTTTGCTTTATCGATGCTATGGCGTATCGTCTGAACGCTTCCTATGGGCCAATTTTTTATTTGATTTCGTCTGAACTAGGCAAAACATCGATGTTTTAGGACATCGATGTTGGAAAATAAGGACATCGATGGTATTGATACATCGACAAAAAAAACATCGATGTTTTCCAACATCGATGTTTCAAAACATCGATCAGTTTTTCTTCAATTTCTTACATATTTTAATGTAGTTATTAATCAGTTACTCCCCATTACAAGCGCCTCTTTATATCACTCAATTAGATACATCTTTTGTCTCCTGGAAAAACATTAACCATAAGATATCGATGTCAGTTAAGAAAACTCTTTTCAGCGAGATATATACTGCAACTGTTGATTAACTGCACGACTTTTTTTGTCGCATATTTTTATAAAACGTTTTTTTTTTTTTTTTTGCTGAAATGTAAAACATCACCGAAAAACAAATTAAATGCAAAACAACGATGTTTAAAAATCATTGACCGTAAATCATCGCTAGTTATTAAAGAAAAACTTTAATTGCAACTAGTGGTTAGAGAAATATGAATATATTTTATCGCATATTTTTATTATTTTTTGTTGAAATGTAAAAAAGACATCGAAAAAAAAAAACCACTGAATGCGAAACTAACAATTAAAAGGTTAAAAAAAAAAAGTGAAAGCAAATTTGAGATGTTTCAGAAACATCGAAAACAAAACACTGCTAATAATTATAGAATTTTTTCCCAAATGAGGTTAATATCGCAACTTTTGATTAAACATGAAAACTTTTTAATGAGTATGCTTATCGTATAATTTTCTTTGGCTTTCTTTGCTGGATTATAAAACATCGACATCGAAAGCAACATCAAACCCAAAACATCGATGTTGGAAAAACATCGACCCTCAAACATCGATAGTAAAACAATCGGTGTTCTTCCAAAAACATCGATGTTTCCAAAACATCGACATCGATGTCACAGCCCTAGTCTGAACCTTTTTCAGACATAGTCGTCACGCTATGCTGAAAACGTTCCATTACATTCCTGTATGTAAAAACTCCTTTGGAAGAACTAGTGGCAAAAACCAATCAACACTGAATCACATGTTGGTACATGTACGTACCAAATTTTATTCTAATTCATGCGGTAAGTTTTGAGGTAGAGTCGCCCCCAAAAATGGGTCACGCAGATACACACTTAACAAATTTTCCTTTAAAAAAATAAACGGTAAAATTGAATTCAGCACATGTCAGAACGTGTAAATTCTTCCAAATTGACAATTTTCCACTGATCCAATACTTTCTTTTACACATTATATGAAGAAGAAAATAAAAACATCTCTATTATTAAATAATATAGACTAGCTTTCCATCATGTAAGAAATTTTAACAAAAGCCAAGTTTCAAACATTGTATATCTGTCTTATTCATTTCATTGATCTTCAACTTCTTTCTTAAAACTTAAATTTTCTTTTCGATATCAATTAAACTTGTCTTGGGCTGCTAATCTATTCGTTTTAAAGTTGGTAGATAGCGAGTCACGGTGAAATAAGCTATTGTAAATAAATAACGTACGCTTATTTAAAAACTATTTGTTTCTTGGAAAACGCTCGAAACAGTTACAAGCCGAAAGGGTAAATTTTTTATAGTATTTTTCAAAAATTTTAGTTCATGCTATTGTTAACGCACACGTTCATCAACAGCAATTAACAATCTTTTGCTAATTTGGTGAAAAAAAGCCTTTTCGTATGTTTTAATTTTTGGGACAAAGTGTATCAATATCGGACCTTCTACATTTTTGTCTGACGACATTTGGACTGGCGACATTTTGTGGACTGGTGACATTTTGGACTGGCGACATTTTGGACCGGCGACATTTTTGACCGGCGACATTTTGGACCGGCGACATTTTGGACCGGCGACATTTTGGACCGGCGACATTTTGGACCGGCGACATTTTTGACCGCGACATTTTGTACCGGCGACATTTTGGACCGGCGACATTTTGGACCGGCGACATTTTTACCCGCGACATTTTGGACCGGCGACATTTTGGACCGGCGACATTTTTGCCCGCGACATTTTGGACCGCGACATTTTGGACGGGCGACATTTTGACCCGCGACATTTTGGCCCGCGACATTTTTTCCCGGCGACATTTTGGCCGCGACATTTTGGGCGTATACCAAAAATAACACATAGGAAAAGACTCAAGCTCTTATGGCAGCGATAAAAACATAATTCTTTTTCTTAAAAACGAAACTTTAACTTTTGCCATTTCTTGAGTTTTTACGCTTGCGCACACAAAAACTAAAGTTCAAAAATATCTAAAAAGGGTTTTTCCATCAGAACATAAGTACAATAGCTCCTGTAAATTTTAATAGAACAAATTGATATCAACTTTTGAGGTCTAAGTCTTTTTTTCTTTGATTTCACGTTGAATGACGTACACATTTTTGATCTGCAATATACCCTTGAAACTAGTTTGTCTCAAAAATAAAAATAACGTTTTTTAGTTAAGAAAAGTGTGTTCTTTCCAATGATGTAAAGAAAATTGAAATTCAAGATGACCCTTTCAACTCGCATAATTCAGTAATTATTTGAGCTATCAAGATGCCACTTGCACACCTTTCGGACGAACTATCAGGCTACAAACGAGGAAAAAATTTGCTTCAGAACGTCATTCTCTCAGCAGATATAAGCTGATAACATGTGGTCAAAATTTGCCAAAATACGATTTTTTACCAACTTTGGCAGCAAATTGCAAAAAATCTACAGTGCATGGAGCTTTTGTTACACAAGTAGGCTATTCTACCCTAAACAGTGATCAGAATCACAGAATTTGAGCCTGATAATCGTCTTAGGTTGCGAGCAATAAAAGCACAAACTTTACGATTTGGTCATTTTTTTCAAGGCACGAAAAAGAGGCCTTTATAAAATAATTTTTACTTGCTGAACCATAAAAACTTACGGAGTTTTATAATGGTATGGTTTCATGAAAGTCTTATATGTGTACATTCAAAAAAAAAATTCATCAAAATTGAAGGGGGTCGAGTAGGGACGCCTCGTACACTTGACATGGAATGCCCCAGCTTTTTATTTTTTTTTTCTTGATATTTAGCATACTCTCCTTTCTCCTTAAGTCTTTCTCTGTATCTTTTCTGCTGCAGTTAAAGGCCTTTTATGCTTAGAAACAGTGAGACAATTCAGATCTGAAAAATTTTAGATGCGAAATTAAGCACGTAGTACAAATTATTAAAGTATTTATTTTCACTCTAAACTAGAGTTGAGTTGTCCTAAGCAATTTGTTTTGAAAAAAGAAATGGAATAAATAGTTTTGAAGTCAATACAACGCGCATGGAAGATTAATCGATGAAACTATACAAAATATAATTTACCAGTCTTAAAACTCAAGAGTTGAGTTGTTTTATGTTTGTTTAGAGAAATATTTTTAGGAGTGTGTAATTAAGTACGCGGTAGTTATTTTGAAATTAAATTAAATGTCAGTCAGTTACCACATTAAGTTGTCAGTCAGTTACCATGGAAATTTTTGGGTTCTTGATGCAAACTTTGACTTCTGTTTATTCAGTATTTAAATACTCTTAATGTAAGCAGAGAGTATGAATTTTTGTAAGTTTCATCAAAAATTTTCACGCTCAGGGGAAAATGTTGATTTTTTATGGTAACTGACTGACATTCATAACCTGAATTTCAAACTGTATCTAAACGAAACGCCATTTCAATATTTTTTTCAAATAAGACTGTATTAAGAATTTTCATAATGTGTATAACAAATTTCCCCAACTTTTTTGTTTAGTTAGATTTTTTTAGGGTTAAAAAAACACTAATTACTGTACTCTAAATTATCGAACATAATTCTGGAGAGAAGATGGACATCTCTTTCGGCCTGTTTTCAATACAACAGTTTCTAATATAAAATTTAAAGTGGTACCATATTAAAATAGATAGTTCAAGCTTCAATAGTATCTATATTAATTTGCGTTTTGCGAACATTGAAATTTTGATACTCAGGTTGACATTTTCGTGGAATTGCCCAGAAAAGATTTTGGCTACAAGTACAACCACGCTCATAAGGAGTATAAGAATTTCCTTTAAACTTTTCAAGCATTTATTTTGATATTTTTGGCTTTAAATTTTAGGTGTTGGAGACTCATTTTTGTTTGCTTCTGTGGCAGGGCTATGGAGTTACAATGGGAGTTAGAGGTACGTTTGGATTGATTTTAGAGTAAAGTCTTTGCCGAAGGCTCTATAGCTCCAGAAGTCGGTCTCATTTTCCCTCCGACTTAACAGCCCTGCTGTAATCAATATTTCTTCTTAGCGCTCAAGTGTTTGGAAAGCAAGCGCGGATACAAGGGGGGGGGGGCGATGGGGGCGATCGCCCTCCCCTTGACCAAAAAAAAAAGAAACGAAAAGAAAAGAGAAAAAGAAAAATTAAAAAAGAAAGAAAGAAACAGGCACTTACCAAAAATGTAAAAAAAAAAGTCATTTTCTACCTCTCTAGGAATGAGGGATTTATTATATTTCTTTTCTATTCCTGTAGAACTGAAATTTGGCACCATTTTCAAGACAGCGCTGATAAATTAAAAGTCTCTACAGGCAGAAATGCAAATGATAAAAGGAGAAGGGGTTATCCTTCGCCTTCGAATGCATACATTCCGAGACGCCGATTTCTTGACTCCCGTCATCATATGGAGAGACGCCGTCTATACGACGTAACGAAAATAAGCACGATTTCAAGTGGTCTTAGGCAGGAATTCAAGTGAAACACCATTGCAATCGCTTCAAGGCGATCGCAAATTGCAATCGCTACTGGAAGTCGAATCACATTAGAATCGCATCTCGTAGCGATTGCAAAGTATCAAAATTTGAGAGTTTGCGATTGCATTGGTGAGTTGCGATCGTCCTTGTTTCACTTGAATTCCTGCCTTAGTCTCCTTTTGGAGTCAGTTGAACTGAGCAACGTTCCTAGTTCGGTTATTACACTTTCTTGTTTATGCGATTTTATGGAGAGGTGGCTTAAAACAAGGAAAATGTAGCAGATCAAACATATCATTTGGACCTGAACCACTTTTATCAACTGAATCACCGTTAATATCCCATTGAATCGCCTTCAAACACAGAAAGGACTAAAGATAAGTTCCGTTTAGTGTAATGCATGCAGGGGCTTCCCAATCTTGAACTATTCAAAGAGGAAAATTTCTGAATTTGCTGATTGAAATTCCCAGTCACCTGCATACTACACTCTCAGAAAAGTCGGGTCAAAATACAGTACATTTTCCTTCATTTTTTGACGAAAAATTTCTGTTTCCTTCAAAACGGAAACTTTCGCTCTTTGCTAACCGATTCTCAATTCACGCATGCGCAGTTGACCTCGACATTCTTCGGCAGCCGGCGGGCGCGGCGCCAAGCAAGGCAAGACCAAGTAAGCTGACAACGGCTTTGTTGTGAAAGGAAAACATCATAATGAGATATGAGTAAGTACTTAATTTCAGAATTGTGTTCTAAAAACTATGTAATCGTTCAAACTTGAAAACAGCTTTTAATGGCAGCTTGAAAAAAATATTAATTCATGGAATGTTCACAGTCTCTGTATTCTGCGAATGGGTAATAGGCGCCATGTTTGAATCTAAATTCCAAACGAAAATTCTTATTTATATCAGCGGGAACTTATCAGGTCGAATGGAAATGTTAAAAAGCCTACCTCGATTTGTAAATACTAAAGTATGTTTAATAATTTAACCTAAATAATTGTTTTGGAAGTCATATTGTGGTTTAGAACGCGTTGAACTTTCGAAGTAAATAAATAAAAATGCTGATTCTTACTCATTCGTAGAATTAAAACGACAACCATATGTCTCAGAAACAAACATTTCCGTATTTTATTGGTACGCATTCAGTTGTTATTTTGGTATGTGTATGCAAAAAATGTAAAATATTTTGTTTTCTTTAAGTTAGCTTTGTTGGAAAATGATTGTGCAAATTCGTATGCTAGTCCATGGGTCTCCAACCTTTTTTACTCGGGGGGCAAATTGAAAATTTTAGGAAGCGAGGCGAGCCAACGGTCCGAAAATAGTTCAGTTCAGATGTTTTTTTTTTTTTTTTTTTTTTTTTTTTTTTTTTTGTAACACAACGGAAACTAGTAAAATTTAGAGAGCAGTTCAGAAAACTGAAATAAAAGTCATTTTTTCCCACAAAATGTATTTTGCTCTCCAAAAGGAGTTAAAAAAAAAAAAGAAAAAGACAAACGAGACTAAAAACTAAATCCTTGCAATGTACTACAATTTTATTAAATGAATTTTAGGTATTAATGATGATAATAAACTTAACAATAAATGAGGACAGAGCAAGTGCAGCGCTTGCAAATAAGACACAATGCTTTATTACTGTTATCGATCATAAAATAATCGCTTGTCCACTGTGCATTAAAAGCATAGTACTCAAAATCAACTTTTCGTTTTTTAAAAGAAGCTATCGTAATGATAAATAAAACTAGAAATGAAAGACACTGCCCACGATCGCTATGCATTTCGTGAATCGTGAGAGCGTGAGACTAAAAAAATATCAATATATTCTTGGGTTTGCAAGTATTGAGTTTGCAAGTAATGCCCAATGCTAGGGGACTAACGGGAGAATGTGAAGCAGATAAAAAAGATTTGTTCTCGGAAAGGGCAGCAAAGAGAGATGGGTATTACCGTCGAAAGAAGTAAAAAAAAAATAATTAAAAAGCTTTGCATTAAACTGTGAATAGATTTTTATTTATTATTTGACGTATTCACTATGAGATCGTCCCTGCTCTAATTAATTTAATGAAAAAATATTTTTTTTAAAAAAACGGAAGGGAAAATGAAAAAAACATATTTTTTACGCAGGTCGGAAAAAATCTGCTCGCGGGCCGGATCCGGCCCGCAGGTTGGAGAGCCCTGTGCTAGTCTATTCAGATACACACCCTGACCTGCCAAAGAACAAATGTTTATATCACTTGAAATAATTTGTAAAATGAACCTTTTGAAAGAATTTTTCTGTATGTTATAAAATTGAACAATTGGTATCACTTAATTTTCTTTTTTGTTTTTTAAATTTCGAATTCAATGCAGAATCTTTTCAAAACTAATTTTTTAGACTTCATGAAAATAAAGAGCTGATAAAATGAATCACATTGTATTGTTTGCAACTAAGAGAAACAAAAAAAAGTTTCTTTTTTTCTATATTTTTAATGAGGGAGAGAATAAAAATAATCCCTTTTTGGAATACTTTCAGCAAGAAGCCATCAACACTGAATAACATTGCCTCGATTGCAATAATCATTTTCAAGTTATGAAAGTGCAGTTGGAAATTAAACTGGATATAAGTTTAAAAAATAAGAGTTAAATTAAATTAAATTTTCTCCTCTTTGGTTTCAAAACTTTGTTTCAGAAACTTATGGTGCAAACACAAACATGCATGTATTAAAAACTTAAATTAAGGATTATGTCTGTGCAATCCATCAATACTAAAGAGGTAATTAGATAGCGATACATTATAGCTAGGAAGTTATACTATAATGTTTTAAATAAAAATTGATATGTAGGTGAAAAGAAAAATAAAATGTAGGTATTACAATTTTAGAAGATCCAGTTGAGACGACTATTCCACTGTTACAATACATATTATTTGTCGAAATTTAAGACTGCGATATTTCTTCCTTTTACTCCATATTTTCCTCTTGTTCAAAAAAAGAATAAATGTTATCAAGGTTAAGCTTTTGACTTATCAGAGCCCTATTAAAAAGAAACCTCTGTGCTCTACTTATAATGACAAGAATGTAAATTTAAAGCTTAGCTCTTTTGGTTTGTTCAAGTTTGAATTTTATTCAATGTATGTTTTCCGTTTTGGTTGAGTAGCTTAAGCAAACTCAACCATAACTTCATGTGGTATCCTAAAGTAAATATTAAATTTAAAGAGAAAAATCAAGTAGTCTATATATTTTAAATTCTAACAACTGTTTCAATTAAAAAATATAGTAATACAGGTATTTACTGTTTTTACATTAGATTGGCTTCCGATTCATAATTGTTAAATTTGATTACTTCTAAGAAAAATATTTGTGCTGATGTGTAAAGTAATATTTTACTTGTATTTGTTAGATTATGATTATGGTGACCAGACATCCCACTTCTGGTGAGACAGTCCTACTTTTCGGCTCATTGTCCCCATGCTTAAATGAAAAGTCCCGTTTTCCATTTAATGTTTCGTTAAACGGGCGAAACATGAAACTAGATTTGTTCAACAATTTTTTTGGTATTTATTGTCAAACAAGTTCATGATGTCATGAAAAAAAGTTGAACGTGCGAAAAAAATGTAGAATTGGTTTCAGTTTGTTAGTAACAACTGCATGGAAGGAAGTAAAATTTATTTATTCGACAAATGAAATTTGAACTTCAGAAAAAACACGTTTTTCAACAGAAACTGGAAAGTTTTCTAGAACAAAGATGAATTTACTTAATCATGCATAAAATTTAGATTTTTTTAATTGGCATTAAAAGGTTCAAATAAAATTAGCTTCAACAGTTGTGTTTATTAAAAATTTGTTGACTGAAATTCTATATAATGAACAACACTATTATTTTGAAACTTAAGTTCTTTAGTGGTACATCTGAATTATTACTCTTTGTTTAAAATTTTCTGGCTCCCCCAGCCCCTTATTTTGCTTGAAAAATCTGGTCACATTAATTATAATTTATACATAATAATTTTTCATTAATTTAAAAATACAGTCAAATCGAGTTATTGGTGGTTTTAATTATAATAAGTTTTTACAGCCTTTTCAAGAGGTTGGGACTCAATGACAACTTAGAAATATTTGAGTGATAAGGCTTTGAGTTATCGAGACTCGACTATATTTTTACTGAATAGATATTGCAGTAAAATTATAATTTAATTGAATTACGTAATGATTGTAAAGCATATTGTACCATAGCTACAATTTTACGTTTGAAGAGGATTTTCATTTTGTCCAATTTCTTCTGGCTTACCGGTCTTTCAAAAAATCGATAAAATAGTGACCCTGATTCTATCTCCCCTAAAAGTCTGTTGTTATGTAAACTAGTGATTCAACATGCATGCTTCTATATATGTTTATCTCTTTTCAGACTAAAAAGTTCGAATAGATGATCAAGTTCAAGGAGCTGAAAGATATTTTGTTCACATTTTAACATAAGAAAGTGATTTTAATATGCTTTTTTCTATATTTTGAGAATCTAAAAATTCAATGATCCTGTACTATTCTTTTTTAAAGCATTAGAAATGGATATGTTGTTTGGGATCTGTCCTGATAACCTCTTGTCTGTGACACTTGAATTGCTTGAACTGAGTTCAGGTAACTTAAGTGTACAAACTTTTAACCCAAAACTATTTTATCATATTACTCTATTGAATGTATCACAATTTATTTAAACTGTCTCTTAGCAGGCACAATATATATAACAAGCGGCTATTTTGTGCTAATTCCTTAATGTCTAATTTTAAGATCAAAATCATTTCGAGATATCAAAAGTATTATTTTTTTAAGTTTAAAATAATTGAAGATTTATTAAGAAATCTGTCATTTTCCTAGATAAGTTATTATCAAACTATACTCTTATCAAAGAGTAGTTTGGTAGCTGCGTGTGAATAATGTTTATTACTTTCAGGGACAAGTCCTTTTTACCGAAACTATGTCTGCACAGAATGTTTGTTTGACATTCTTTATACTGCCTGTCCGGCAAACATACCGAATATTTAGATTGGCTGAATACTTTAATATTTGGCTACCAAATAGTTTTTAAATTAAAAAATTCAACAGTTGGTAAATAACTCTTTATACAATGAATGAAATTTGTAGTATTGTATCAACTAATTTTAATAGAGCACAAGGAAGAATGTTGATGTGCCAATCTTTCCATTGCTCCAGAAAATCACAGTTGAAAATTCATAATTTTCTTCATTGCATAGTAAACTTTTGCAATTTTAACCGATTATTTAGTATTTGGCAGAATTTGGTTTTCGGAGCATACTTAATACCATCTTAAAAATTTCTACACTGACTAGAAGGTAAAATCTGTCTTTTTCTATATGTTAAATTTATCGTTAGCAATTGTATAATCTCCAGAGACGACAGTTTTGCCCTTGTTATGGACTCGCCAGTCTGGAATACTGAAAAAATTTAGCTAAAGGAATATCTCCTCTCATTGCCTGATAAGTCCATAACACTGACTAAACTGCAGTCTCTGGTTGTCATAACTGTGCTGTCAGTATATTGCATGTAATTCTCCCTCTGCCCTGGCTAAAATGTAGTTACTTACTACTTATTCATTATCTTTGCTCTATGAGAATTCTATATCAGAAGTAAATGCTGGAATCTATGCAGTTATAGATGTAAATAAAATGAAGTCCCACGCTTTGTAATGAATTGATAAACTATGTTTCAGGATTTTCCTGCACTGATGATGTGGAGAATGAGTGTATTGCTGTGAGACATATCTTCTGAATTTTTAGTAAGTGTTTAAAGATAAATTTGTAGTTCATGTTATTTATATTATTCTATTCATATTGCTATTGTCTAAATGCGTGTGTGTCACTTTGAATGGAATGAGGAATCTGTACATGTAGATATATTTGTCTTTGGCAAGCGAGTCTTGCAAAAACAAGGCCTAGAAACAAGAAACTTAGTATGCATATGTAGTTTTTGTCTGATAATGTACACGTAATCGTTCTTTGTTCGATAAACTAATTAGAAAAAAAGTAATATAATGTTGTATGTGATTTTTAGTACTTTTTATCCTATAGAGCCTGAACTCAATTTTACTGGATTTCTAATTGTTAAGTATCTGTAACAATAAAATTTTCTCGAAGATGTTAACTCAGAATTAGACATAAATATTATCGATTCAGCTATGTTAAAGTAGTCTAAAGATTTTAACTCTTTTAGAGACAATTATAGAGCTAGATAGTCCCAAGTAAGAAATAATATTGAAATATATTTTTATTTTCTTTTTTGATGAATGTTATTGCATCTTTATTTTTTGAAACAGTATCATACCTCCTGTGTGAACTAGATATAACGTGTGTAATATGATGTGCGCAGAACAAAATCTCTTAATTTGGGCAGTCTATATAAAAAGTTACTTTTAAAGAGGTGTAATTGCTGAATGTACTTTTTACTATAATTAGGGTTGGAATGTTTTTGCCGAATGTGGAGAAAACCGTCCCGGTAAAAATACCTTTTTGCCAAAGTGGCAAAAATAGTTAGCGTTATTTACAAAAAATTTCCAAAATTTTTACTAATTTTTACTTTAAAGTTTTTTTTTTTATTTTTTAAACTGAGAATATTCATTGCATCATTCAACTTACTCTCACAATAAGGCTTCTGTGGTAAATACTATTATATAATTAAGGGGAGAGTAAATAACTAAAATAGGTCACATGCTTTGGCTTAAAAGTTTTAACAGGGACGTGTCGAAGGGGATTCGAGGTCAATTCCTAAAACCCCTTTTAACATGTATAGGCAGAGGCAGGAGCGCCCCGATGGGAGATCACTGACCTCCCAATAATTTCCACATTCAGCACATTTTGCTGACGATTCGCCAATTTGAAGACAATATTGCAACATTGAGATAATTTAGTCTTTTCAGTTTTTAGAATTGTTTTTTAAAAGATGCCTAATGTTTTTTCTCACTAAACGTTTAAATATACAACATGTGTGCATGCTTGTATTTTATCATACGGTAAAATTGGAACTTCATTCAGAAAATTGATAATATCTCCCTTCCCAAAAATTCTAGTTCGGGGCGCCCCTGGCCATAGGAGATGTTGTATTGCACAAACATGTAAAGTCTTTTATACCCCCCCCCCTGTTAGTTTTTAACAGGGAAGTCATTCCAGATCTATCCTAAAAAGGCAATGTAAATTTATAGAGAAATGAACTATAAATAGTATTTATAACATCATAGTGTATAGTAGTGGTTAGAGATAGTAGTTCCGACCCGCCATTTTCAATTTTTCCAGGGTTGGGGAGGGGTCACAGGGTTATATTCAATGCATATTATGCCAAAAAACAGCCAAAGCAATAACCATTTATTTGTAAATGCTTTCATTTTTATAAATCAGAGGGGGAGAGGCAATTTTCTCCTCCTGACCCTACACTATGACTAGCCTAACTATCTTACTACTGCTCTGAGGCTAAATTTCTCATTGTTGCTCTGAGATGCTAGCATGGGATGGAAACGTTATATATTTATACATAACTAGGAGATGGAAACATAGTTTATATGTAACTTGTATTAAACTATGGGTAACCAATGATGAAAAGTTCATTAAACAGTAAACTCATTAAATTCAATTAAATTTCTTCACTAGAATTGGAATACATACTTGTTTTTCCAAAATTGAATAGCAAAAACAAGTTTTGAAACATTTTTTCCTAATCTATTTCAAGTTTTTTTTTTCAAGGATTATTTTTAAATACTTTAATTATTTAATTAATACCAATGAAATTTCTAAATATAGAGCCATTTTTGGGTCAAAAATTTAGATTTCAAATAAAAGAACTATTCATTGAATTTTTTCCGACCTGGTCTAACAATCTTCCCTGTAACCTGCAACTGCTGTAAAAATTGGAACAAAATCGGTCGGGTAGTTTTTGAGTTTACTCCGGACACAAATATTTTGGAGTTTGTGTTTTTTATATGGGTCATTCCAGCAAAAATGGTGCAAATCATGTCCGAGACTTCAGAGTTTTTTAAAATCAATTTTAATAACTACCACCCATTAAAAACTATTTTTAATGGTTCTCCATTTAATTTTGTGTCATCAAGTATCAATTGATTAGGTATAATCAATTTAGAAAGGACACAAAAAAATTATCTTTGTCAGAAGAAGGGAAAAATGACGCGTCCTAGCTTCAAATTGCTAGAATTTTTAATATGATTTAAAATTAAACTGGAATGTAACAACAAAATAAATTACAATGCACTGCGCAAAAGATGCTTCTGACACCATTTCTGCAGATTATTACGCAAATGAAAAGAATTTCCCCCAAAAACACTATTATTCATTCATCCATGTCCCTAGATTTTCGATGTTGCGAATTGTCCACTCTGTTACAAGCCTTTTGGAAATAAAATAAAACTTAGCATTCAATCTGATATATTTTTTAAAAAATATAGATAGTATAACTGCCGTGATTAGCTTGCTACATTAAATTATGTAGTCAACAACCAGGGTGAGCCTAACTCTTTTTTTATGGTAGTCAATTTGAACTGTGGGATGTCCACTCTGTTACAGTCAATTTCATGATGAAAAAAATAGTTTTTTTTCTCGAAATTGCAGACAGACTTACAGTTTTGGCTGTTTATTCCACTTTATGCTTGTTCTATGATTCTAATTTTTCTTTGTGATTATAAGGATATTTTTAAAGGCTTATTTGTCCACTCTGTTACACAAAGTGATCAAAATATTTAAATACTTTCATAAATGAGTCATGTACTAGTTATTTACACTTCATTATACACAAGTAAATGGAAACTCAATAAAGAAAATATGATTAGTTGCTGGAAATTATTTAAATTGATAATCTTAATATAAGTAGAGAGTTTCAGACATGATTTGTACCATTTTCGCTGGAACTACCATATGTGAAGATAACAGCAAACATTTTTTAAACTTGCAACTAGGGATGGCAATGGTTAGATGGAGCCCTAAAGACCGGATCCGGACCAGGAGTCAAGCCACATCTGTCCTAAATTTTTAGATGTAAGGGCAGGAAGGGAATAAAAGGATTGATATTTGCAATGTGTTCCGTTAAAAGTTTCTTTTCTGTTATAATATATATATGTATTGTCGTCCCCGCTTAAATGAATAAAGCATCCTGGAACCCATGCCATAGACACAATGTTAAAAATCCCTGTTTAATCGAATAATATATCTTGGAACCGACAGTATTTGTTTAAGCGGGGCCAACAGTATATATATGGGAGTTTTTCAGAAGTTAAAAAAGGAGCAGAGTGCTGCTGCTGAGAAAATTGCATTTTGTAAACAGCATTTTTTTAAGTCACTTGAAAATAGAATAATTTTTGAAGCAATTATTTTCAAAAAAAGAATGCTCACTTTTAATGAACTTAAGTTACAAGTAAAAGGCGAGAATTCATTAACCAAGCATCAGGCATAGTGCAGCACCCTGCTCAGTTAAGTTTTTATTGTCTTGTTATAATTTTCTTTTATTTGTCTTTTCTTTTAGAGTCTTTGTAGAAATAAAACCAGAAAGAGGAACCATGAGTCGAAAAGAAGAAAGTTGTAGTAATATTGCCTGTATGCATAAATACCTGTAAAAATAAAATTCTACATTCTCTTACTGTAAATCCATTCTCCTATTGTTTACTAAGTTATTAAAACAGGTGTCAATCATCTTCTACTTATAAGAAGTTACTAAGCACAGCTTTTTGTTGGTGAATCATATGGGTTTAATAACATTTTTTTAGGTCCTGATGCTTAAGTCCTGTGCTGGTTGCGGCTAATTTTTGACTTGAAGGCATTTCTGAATATGATTGAAAAAAGAAATAGGTTAAATATAAATTCAAGAATACTTTTTAATATCTTAAAAATTCCTATTTAAGTGAATAATTGTTTGAAAAAGGTTGTAGGTTGCTTTCAAATACAAATTTCTGATTTTCTCTTGGTATTTTTCTAAATATATTTTATAAATATAGTTATATTAGTATTTATAAAATATAGTTTTCTTCAATTCAGGGTTGTTAAAAAACCGGTTTAAGCCCCAATCGTAATGAGAGCAATTTTTTTCAGAGACATCAAGACGTTATTAATTTATTGTCAACAAATGCTAAAATTCATGTAAATTAGATTCTCGTTTGGACTTAATAATTTTACATTTAATTTAATTATTAAGCGTAAAATATGCAATTTCATTTCTACATCAGTAAAGCTTTAAGGAAATTTTGTTTGAAAATTTTTTAACTATTAAGATATTAGTACATATGAAAATGAATGGTGAATTAATGGTAATATGAATTGAATAAAAAAGTTGCATGGATGCAAAAATAAAACTATTTAGCAAACTTAATATTACATTGTAAAAACACAAAGTTTGAAAAAAAAAAAAAAAAAACGATTTGGTCTAAACCGATTAACTCTGCTTCAATCTGTACAAAAATTTTCTTTTTTTCTAAGGGCTGAAAAAAGATCCATCATTTAAGAGAAACAAAAATAACGAGTTTCTTCGAAAAACTCAAAATTTCCTACATCTAATGGAAACGATCGCAACGGACATTACTTCAAATGACGAAATAAATCATTTGTGTAACAGAAACAACCATAACGGACGTTTCTTTAAATAACGGAAAATTACCCTCCCATAACGGAAAAAATAAAGACGGAAATTTCTTCAATTAACAGGAGAAAGAACGAAACGGAAATTCGTCAAATGACGGAGCACTTCCCTCTTGTAACGAAAGAAATAAAAACAGAAGTTTCTTCATTTGACAGAAAAAATAGAAACGGAAATCCGTCAAATATCGTTAATCTTCCGGCAGCACTGCTGCCAAGAAAATTTCCGTCAATTTAAGAAGAAATTTTTGAGAGTGTAGGACAAGATTTTCTAATGAAATACTTTACTACTGTGTAGAAATTTGTTTACTCATCAGCCAAAATTTGCCAAAAAAGGTCACAATGACTTCAATTCCGGGCACCCCTGAATGTATGCTAATACAGTTGTAATACTACTAATATAAACTACAGTAACTATGCCGATGTAAGCAAGTGATTATGTGTTTATTTTTTTCTCTTCCCTCGTTCTTTATCTCTGCAGATTAATGTCAAGGATTTGTCGGTCCATATTTTTTTAAATATTTTAATTGATCTTAATTTGCAAAAGGCATAACATTTAAAAGGTTTTGTTTGATTACTTTATTCTCATATTTCTGCAATCTCAATGCCCATATAAGGCCTCGTAATGCAGAATTTTGTATCTATTTTTTAAAAAATTTCCCGGGGAGAACCCCCCCGACCCCCCAAAAATTAGGGATATTCTACCCTCCTTCATTTAAAAGAGTTAAATGCATCCCCTACAAAGGTCATTCTTCTAAAAATATTTAAAAGAAACACAGAAAGCAATAGCATTGGAAGAAAAGAAAACATAGGTGGGAGGGATCAGCAAAAAGAAAAAGACCCATCAACACGCACACATACGTATGTTTGTGTTTTTATGCTTCTTTTTTTTTGGGGGGGGGGTATATGTGCCATTTTTTGAAGGGGTTATATATATATATGAAGGTAAAAAAAATCAATCGCCCCCCCCCCTTGAAAAGTTTCTGGATCCGCCCTTGTTGGAAAGTATTAACTTATTGTTGACTAAATAGTAGATAAAATATGGAAGGAATAAGATGTATCTGTAAATATTATTTCTTTGTAATATACTGTATGTAATACAACCAACCATTTATGATAGAAAAATTGCTTATGAAATATATAATGGCTATAACAAAGAGTTTATCTCACTTGTTGTCGGCCACGGCTTGAAGAACTAAAGATGGATCTCCATGTCTGTTGATATAGCTTTCGGGATGCTCTGTCGGCAGTTGAATGTTAATATGGGAACCATCACTGCATCCCAATACATTAGGTAACCCCGCCATTCTTATAAAATCACGTTGGATAGCGGATAGCTCCGTGGGCTGTGGCCATTTAATTATTTCTGGTGCTTTTTGCACTATTATGCCACAGATCTTCTGAACTAAAGTTCACAAGATTTGCGGAAACACATCAAATCTGTCAGATATAGATTTGCAGGATTTAAAAATAGGATAATTTCAAATATTATACAAAATAATTTCTCTTGTACCAATATATTGTTTTAAACTAACATTACGATACTGTCCTTTTAACAGGGCCATTGATTAACAATTTAACATTACCTTTCCAAAGATTTCGCATTGAAGAAAGTTTTAAAGGTCAACTAGTAATTGAAGTACTAAAATATTTCATTTCGAACTGTAGTGCATAATATTTAGCATAATTTTTTGCAAGCCTTCTTTTCAAAGAATAAATACTGAAAATTACGTTGAGAAACAAATACCACAGACACCTGTATGTAAATACGTAATTTCTCAAAGCAAGTAGGCAGAGCTACGCACTCCTTGAGGACAAGCCTGAATTTATGTCATGTTAAAAAAAATATTTATTTTGATTTACCTGTAACATTCGGGTGTTGCTAAATACCAAATGACCATGTGCAATTGCTTTTTCAAAGGCACACATTGTCTTCCAGTAGTTGCCACATTAAAACTCGGGGATATCTTTGAAATGAAAATATCACTAATCTCAAGATAACACATTTAGCATATTGATACACTAGGTGGCCAAAAGTATCCGGACACTTTCAAAAATTCACATTTTTACATATAGCTGGAGAAATAAGTGATCAATTGTTCTTTAACTTTAGTCATACAAAATATAGGCTTCACCGAACATTTCCAAGTTGAAATTAAATTACCCTTGCATTTGGAGGACGATAAGAAGGGGGGTCGAAAGAATAACCGCTTTTTGACCATAACTCTTTGAAAATAGCTCGGAATAAGCTATGCATTTCAGTAATTAATTAGCATACTATGTAAAATTACTATACAAATTCAAATGAACGCACCACTCTTACTTCCGAAGATATGAAACGTTTTTTTAAAAACGGCAATTTTATTTGAAGGGTTTTTGCTCATAACACGCAGAGTTTTTGATCAAACCTTATCAAAACTTCATTAAAGATGACAAAATACAAGAGAAAGAACATACTAAAACGGTTTTTAAAAATATAAAAAATCCGATGAGATATGAACGTTAAAAGGAAAAAAAGTTTCACGGCGCATGCGCGAACGACAGAAATTTATAACTACAAAAATATTGTAGCCTGGTATATACTGCATCTTCTAAAAAAAGTTCCAGTTGAATATCATGAAAATTGAAAAAGATATCAGCGATCTAGTGAGCTGTATTTCATTTATTCGCAGACAATACATACATAGTGAGGGTCTATCCACAAAGAGCTATTTTAGGTTATTTCGTCATCGTTCAAAACCAACGTTTCAGGGGGTCTCCGGATACTTTTGGCCACCTACTTATAAGGTATTTTTGGCCGAATGGGCGAAATGTGACTTCTATGCCAAATATAAATTTTTAAACAGTATGCAATTTAACATTGAAAAATATGCTCGATTGTCCCCACACTATTTGTGAACAACCCCTCTCCATTTATGAATTGACTGCAAATGAATGAATTACAGCTCCCTAGATCGCTGATATCTTTTTCAATTTTTACGATATTCAACTGGAACTTTTTTTATAAGATGCAGTATACACCAGGCTACAATATTTTTGTAGTTATAAATTTCTGTCTTTCGCGCATGCGCCGTGCAAAATTATTTCCTTTTAACGTTCATATCTCATCGGATTTTTAATATTTTTAAAAACCGTTTTAGTATGTTCTTTCTCTTGAATTTTGTCATCTTTCCTGAAGTTTTGATAAGGTTTGATCAAAAACTCTGCGTGTTATGAGCAAAAACCCTTCAAATAAAATTGCCGTTTTTTAAAAAATGTTTCATATCTTCGGAAGTAAGAGTGGTACGTTCATTTGAATTTGTACAGTAATTATACATAGTATGCTAATTAATTACTGAAATGCATAGCTTATTCCGAGCTATTTTCAAAGCGTTATGGTCAAAAAGCGGTTTTTCTTTCGACCCCCCTTCTTATCGTCCCCCAAATGCAAGGGTAATTTAATTTCAACTTGGAAATGTTCGGTGAAGAATATATTTTGTATGACTAAAGTTAAAGAACAATTGATCACTTATTTCTCGAGTTATATCTAAAAATGTAAATTTTTGAAAGTGTCCGGATACTTTTGGCCACCTAGTGTATGATGCAAGAGGAAAGGGAAAGGAGGGAACATATGAAGCTTTTTTTTCTTGTATGGGCGATTCTCTGTAAACTCGTCAGTTTTCACACGAAATTTGTCCGGACACGGTTTTTCGAAATGTTCGTATAATTATAATACTATTGCTCAGAAAATGAATCTATTACTTTGGTTTGAAAGAGGGCCAATTGAAGTTTTTTTTCCTGATAAATCATGATAGGGGGTAAGTCCCCCGCCTAGTATAACTAGGCAGGGGACTGTGCCAGGTGACTGTGTTTTTGCTCTTTGTTGCGTAATATCTGCAAAACTATTGGAACATTATTAGTGACGAGACTACCTATAAATTTAGGCAGAAATCGTGGACATAATAACTAATCTATAATAATAAAAGCAAGTGTAATGTGTCTGTCTGTCTGTCTGCCTGTCTGTCCATTTGTCTGACCGAGCTCTCCAGCCAAATCTATCGCACGCAGGGACCTGGAATTTTTTACACGGAAGCACAAAGGGGCTGGCCACCAGACCTCGAAGCCCGATTTTCGATTTTTGAATTAGAAAAATTTTTAAAAAATATTTATAAAACTTCTTCTCGAGATCGCTGCTCGCCAATACAATATGTGTTATCGTAAATCCTTACTTCAACGAGCGACCCGATGGTCAAGTGGTTCTGCGCGTCAGGTTGAAGTTCCTGATGGAATGAGATCGAATCCAGGCCCGCAAGGATTTTTTCGAACAGCTGCATGTTTTTTTTTTTGAATGATTTTAATGATTGTAATGTCCTTATGCAGGTACATCCCCTCATGGGGATCTACCCCATATTTTTTTATAGTACAAAATGACAGTTTTGGTCGGATCTTTGTTAAAATTGGCAATGGGGTCCTTCGATGCTGTAGAATTTTCTTATGGACGTTTGCGCCATTTTTGGGGGCTTTGAATCGATTGTGGCAATAAATGGTTTTTGATTTGCGGCACTTTTATTATTTTTTCAAAAATTATATACACTATCAATTATATTATGTTAATTTTTGTACCTTTATAAAATTCTGTATTTTATACCTTGCATTTACGTCAAATTCAAGGTAAAATTAAAAGTCAAAAATTCTGAAGAAGATAAATATATGTTAAAAATTAAAGTAACTATTTTTTGTGATTTTCATATTGGTTGTGACCAAAAAACATCATTACAAACAAATAAAACGTATCAAACACCATGAGTGTTGACTTATTAGGCAAAATCTGCTGTGTAATGTCTTTTTTTCACTGCGAGAGGGGGGGGGGGTATGAACGACCATTAAAGTGACACAAATTTTTAAAAAATAAAGGTTGGATCTCCAATTATCTTGCTTCGTAATTTGAACCCGCCCCGGCAGTGCAACGGTACGCGATTAGTCATTCAAAAATTAATGAAAAACGTGATCGAAGCCAGGATTTTAAATGGCAAGTTCAGAGGTCAAAATATACTCATACCACGGATTCCTATTATACCTACAGATGTGCCAATTCAATTCAAACGTATTCAGTTTCCGATTAGATTGGCATTTGCAATGACTATCAACAAATCCCAAGGTCAAACGATGTCTTTTTGTGGCTTAGATTTGAGAACACCATGTTTTTCACACGGACAATTATACGTGGTATGCTCTCGAGTGGGTAAACCATCCAGTTTGTTTGTGTTAGCTAAAGATGGACTAACAAAAAATATTGTTCACGCTATAGCATTAAGAGATTGATATTGTTTAATAGTGTTACTGTCGTAATTGTTTAATGATATATAATTTTAAGGAATAAATTATAATAACTTAAAAATAATGTTTGCCTTTTGTTATTTTTATATTCCCTCATCGTTCACAGCGCTCCATGCTTATTTCACGCATATACAACATTCTTACATACATACAATATACACATTCTACCATACATACATACTTACAATAAGTAAGCTATTTTTTGTCTACACTAGAAATTGCTACTATTGTGATTTGTTGCTATACACACTACTATTCCTGCGCTATTCACTTATCTGCATTTTCTAAATGCACGGGCAACGCCGGGCGGGTACAGCTAGTATGTCATATAATTAAATTAATTGACATTAATAAAATCACTTCCCAGAGGACTGTTTTCACAACGACCCTGATGCATACTTTCATCACAAATGTGGCTCTCAAACTAAGCAAAGTAGCGTTTCAACACCGTTCTCGGCGATTTCGGCAAATTCACACTGATTACTTTAAACTTCATGCCAAAAAAATTTTGCCAAAGTTATAGTTTTTTCGTATTACAGCTTTGAATTTGTTGCAGGGGACTGTTTGAAAAAACTCCGGACAGAATTTACATGACAATTTTAAGTTTTAGAAATACGTAACTATACCTTATTTCATAAGAAAAATATAGCGTCATTATCCTATTTTTAGATATTAATTGCCAAATTTATGTAGTGTTAATAGGTTTTTTGAAATACTATCTTTAACAGTTAGACTATGGGATTGGGACAGACAGGGGACTGTGTTTTTGGTGCTTAGATAATTTGTAGGAAAAAAATTAAATTGTTATCACTCTAAATACAATTGGGCCACAAAGTATTAATGCTTTACTTGTATTAAGAGCGGTAATTACTTTATTACACTTTATTATTTTTGAATACTCAGTCCGGACAGCCAATTACCAGTTTACAGAGAATCGCCCGTATACAAAAAAAAATCAACCTTTTTCAACTTATTTTCTCAATTTGTTTTATAAACATATTCTTACACCTAATCTCTTCAAATTTACAAGGTAAAATATTGAGAATTTCTTTTTACTATTCAAAATTTACGAAAATTGACTAAATGTGTCTGACCATAAAGTACATTTGAGTAACTTAAATAAAACAAAATTAAATTTGAAATGGCAAAGACAAATAATTAGTTTTAAATCTGTTTGCCACTTTCAAAAATTACTTTTGGACTGGGTACATATCTCAAGATTCCACACTCATCAAAATTTAGAAAAATTGATTAGTAAATCATTATAATCAATAAAAAAACTATGTACTTTTATATAATTAATTTTCAGGATGCAATATAAAGGTGTATCAATTAGCTTACCAACGCATCCACCATAAATAATATATACAGAGATGCAATAGTTTAGACAAAATGCAAATGTATGAATAAAAAGAAAACTACTCGGCTAAATGCTTTCAAATTTCTACTGCAGGTAGATAGACAAAATGGTCTCAAACACGTGTCTGAAATTTTAAAAAATATAACCGAAACGAAAATCGGAAATTACAAAAGACATTTTTTTTCACCTTTGCAAAAGTTTAGACAAAAGTCGGATTCTATGCAAATATCCCTTGAAATGTGATTGGTGGAGGGAAGACGGGACTTTTTTCTTCGACTATAAGGTGCAGAGATTGCTCAATGAAGAATCAAAATCCCAAATTATCTGTAGTTCTCCTATAAAGATGAGAAAGTTTGGAAACCGAAATTTGAAAATGAACGTCCTTTGCTAATTTTTCGTCTTTTAAATCAGCCCTAATATGGTAGTACTTTGTTTTTTACTTTATGAAGAGCAAATTTAGACGTGTGTATCGATCAAAAGGCCAACAAAAATTATATTTCTTAAGGATGAAGGAACTGAAAAAACGGCTCGACTTGACGATTCGCCCCTTAACCCTTCAAGCGGTCAATTATTTTACCAGAAATGCTTCCAAAAAAGGCATATTTTTTTATTGCATGTAGTTAAGTACCATACTTAACAGAATAAGAATATTAAGAATTTTTTATTATTATTTTTTTTTTCGTTTTTAATGCTTTTACAACACTTTTTATTTTACGAGTTTGGTCACAAAGCCCTTAAATGTTTGCTTTTTTCAAGTACATTCTGCATGCAGTAAAGAATGGTTTACAAATTATTCAAAACTTTCTCTCAGAATGTTGTTCATCAAGTGACAAAAAAATATTTTTGTCGTATATTCCATCCATAATTTCCATAAGATTCACAAGCACGGCATACAGTAGAACAAAAAGTTCCCACTACATAGAAAAACCCGGATGAAAAGCATTTCATTTACATGCACAAGCCACCATCTGTTGAAAAATAATACTACTAAATAGTGTTTTTCAATAATGAAAAATTCGGGCAAACCAGAAAAGGAAATCAGAAAATATCGATGCCCGAACGCCTTACGGGCAAACCAGATGAGGCCAATTTCGGGTAGCACGTACACCGTACGGGCAAACTGCTTAAAGGGTTAATCCTACAAAACTTCCAACTTAAGTCAAAAACAGCACGTGACAGCATAAGTAGATGAACGACTGAATCGGGATGTATAAAGAAAAACAAAAGAATTTTGCTTGAACCGATTCGGAAATAGTTTCCCAAATAAGCCAGATTTTAATGGGAAAAGCAGCACATGTGTCATCGTCACGAATATATGAATGTTACTTTCCCTGATGAAAATTATTAAAATTTGGATCGCCTAGATGGAATATAATTCTATTAGCGTGATTTCAGAAAAGATACGATGAGCATATGCTTTGACCATCATCCTCAAAATCTGGTTTCCCAGACAACCCCCAGCTATCTCCAAAAGCTATCTATAAGATATCTACTAGCTTTTGAACTGGAGATTAGTGAAGTGCAATGGGATATCCTCTGAGATATCCGAATCTCTAGATGAATATCCACCAGAGGTAAAAAGGTTGAAGAAATTCAACTACCAGCTACCTCCGAATATCAAGACGTGTTCTAGATGCGCTGGAGATAGGCAGTGGATGTTGTGGATAGCTTATAGATGTGCTATGGTTATTTCATATATATCCATAAGATGAGAAATCCAAATATCTCTTAGATGTAATATAACTGGATATAGATGTGAATTTTATATCTCTTAGATGTATAGGAGATATTCAGAACGATGTTTTCTAGATTTAATGCGTTTTAAATATATTCTAAAGCTGCAAGAAATTTTACAGGTTTAAAATTCGCGATTAGTTTATACAATAATAAATAAGTTATTTGTAAATATCTTGATTTTAGCCTCAATGCAGTTATAACAGCCATTTTACTGATAATTATTGGTAAAAGTGTTGGTATTTATAAATAACTTATTCATTGATATACAAAGTTGTGATTTTTAAAGCCTGCAAATTTGTCTACAGCTTTAAAATATACAGCACAAAAAATAGAAATAACAGTGGTAATTCAAGTTAATTGACATTCATAAATGTTATTTATAAACTGATTTTTGTTTTCCCTATAATGATCAAAAGATGAGTTTTTATTCATTGTTAATAAATAAAATATTTTTTATTGCATACTGTTTTTGATTTTTACCAAATAATTTCAAAAAAGCTCTTTGAATGAATATGTTTTAAATTCAAATATTAGTTCTGCCTACTGTATTCTGGATTTAGTAGTCTTTTTATTGTTTAATATTTTAAACAAATGTATAGGTACAAAAAGCATAACTTTTTGGTATCAATAAAAACATTTAAAAGTTAATGAGCTCAATGTTAAAACAGAATTTTTACAAATATTTAGGTGGATAAATGTTATTAACACTGCATTAAAGTCTGACAACATTCATACCTTTAAAGTAACTTATTTGATACCATGAGTTTAATTTTCTAAACCTATAAACTCTTGTTTATATCCTCAAAAGAATTACAACTAATGTACTTGGTTAGCCTTTTCAAATATTTAAGCTTCTTTCTGAAACCTACGATAGCTTTTTTAATCTTCCTATATCATAAGAAAAGCACAATACACACAAAAAACGCAGTTTTACTTTTTTTGAACCAATATATTTTAATTTTTGAATACTGAAGAATTGGGTTGAAATTCAATTGTGTAAGCCAATAGTACTTGAAATTATGGTTTGCAAGTTTTCGTTACTAATCCAAGACATTGGTTTTGGTACTCATAGCAATTCACTAAATCAATTTTAAAAAGTAATTCATTGGTCTTGACAAAACAATGTTTCAACAAATGTGTACGTTCACATATCAAAAAAGTTTGCATAATGGAATGAATCCACCCCACCACAAAGGTATGATATTTTTTGTTACGTTTTTGTCTGTGAACTATTTTAGTTCTTATATTGATTGTCATTTATACATCTATAATATGAAAAATTACGTTAGGTACAAGTATGAAAATATTTATTCATTTTTAGCTTAGATGTTGCATTTTATATAAGAAAACTAAAATTTAATTAAATTTTGGCCTTTCCTATGCAGACATACCTTTGATGAAGACCTTCCTTTATACGCTTAGCACGTTTACAACAGCTTCTACTTTTCAAAACAAAATGCTATGCCGTAAAAAAAAGGAATAATGACAGCAGAATAACTATTAAATGTTTTTGTTGACAAACAGAAAACAAAATATGCACGTACACAAAATTGCGTATTGTTTCAAAGTAATGAGGCCAAAACATCTCCATTCAAAATTTAATATTATTTCATAGTTTGATGAGAGAGAGAGCCACAAGTAATTTTTACAAAATATTCCATGGCAGAAACTGTTGGACAAAGCGAATAACTTGGTTATTCCTACTTAGAGCTAAAACTGAAAGAAAAATGTAAGCAATTAAAAAAAATAAAATACAAATGACACTTGGAATATTGATAAAATTAAAAAGGAGAATACTGAGATTTTAATTCAAAAATTTAGAAATTATATAAAAACATTGAAGTATAACAAATCCAGATAATTGCAGAAATAAGCAATGCATTAGTACAACAGCTTAAAATCTTTCCAAGTGTAATAACTAGTCAAAAAATTTATAAATAAAACATTTCTTTTCTCTGATTATTGCTTTTAAGAGCAATTAAGTAAACTTTTGAGTTTAGAAAATGAGATTAATCCGCATATTGATAGATTGTTGTTATACAAAGCATGCATTTTGCTATTTATAATAATTGAATTATAAGGAATACTTACCTTACTTGCTTGAGTAGGATACAAAATTTAAACAGAAGAGACTTCACAGAGAAGGAACATAAAAGAGAAACTACATCAATTTAATTAGTCCCTCTTAAATGTTCTTCTCTGTATTTTTCGCCAGCATTTCGTTCTTTTAATTACTAAATCAAATAAATATTTTCATATGAATCTTTTTTTTAAATTATAGTTTTAAGACTAGCACAGTACCGAATACTTGGTATATACTAGATACTCATAAGTATGGTAATGGTTAAAACATGGCTGACACTCGGTACATGGCCAACTACTCGCCTAAAACGCTTCTCGATATTTCACTAGTGAAAACTACAGGTACATCAAATACAGTTGAACCTTGAAAACTTGAACGGGCTCAAAACGGATAACTGCTGATACAAACTAAATTTCCGATACCTGCCTCATATAATACCTATAATAAAGTAATTATCACTCTGAATACAAGTAAAGCATTAATAATTTGTGGCCTAATTGTATTTGGAGCGATAACATTTATTATTTTTTTCTAGAAATTATCTAAGCACCAAAAACACAGTCCCTTGGCTGTCCCAAACCTATTGTCTAACACGTAAAGGCAATATTTCCAAAAACCTATTAACACTACATAAATTTGGCGATTTACATCTAAAAATAGAATAATACAACTATATCTTTTTTATGAAATAAGGTCTAATTACGTATTTCTGAAACTTAAAATTGTCATGTAAATTCTGTCCGGATATTTTTCAAACAGTCTCCTGCAGCGAATTCTTGCAAATGTTTTTTGGCATGAAGTTCAAAGTAATGAGCTGAATGGAACGCAAAATTTTCCTGAATGAAAACTTACAGGCATATATCGCACTGAGAATGGAAGCGGCACTTTTCTAATTAGATTACCATTAAAGATCTGCCCCTTTCATTCTCGGAGTGTGATATGTACATCTAATGAAAACCGACTTTCAAACAGCAAAAAATTGTAATGATTCCTCTACCCATTGAGGCATCCCCGACAGTTTGAAAAAAATGTATGTGCTTTCCCGATAATCCAGCATTTAAAATCTCTGCCACTTTTTGATAACTTACACATAAATTTCAGGATTTAAAAGAAATATTATACAAATTTTAATGCAACAATCAAAGAATACCTAAAAACCCTGGTCAAAATAATGCTTATTATAGAAGGGTAAGGAAGAAACGTGGAATAAAAACTAACAAGTATAAAACTAAAACTTCAACTAATTTGAATACATAGCTGTAGGTAGAAACGAATGACAGTAGGGGAGACCGGGGCAGGTTTACGCATGGGGCACGTTTACGCAGCGCACTTTTTCAGAAACGTGTTGTAGTTTGCTCAACATCGGTGACGACAGATTCATCCGGGCACCTATCGGATATTCTCACAAGAATTTTAGCGTCAGTCGAGCTTCTGCCTAGCGCGCAGCGAGGATTACCTGTTTTCTGCCAAGTTGAGTAAATTTTGTGTTCAGCTTACTGAACCTTATTGTAAGCTAATAATACTTTGTTAAAGATAAACAAATATACGAACGATCGCAGAATTTAATGCTCTTTTTAAAAATGTAATTGTTTTGACTGAAATGTTATTGCATTTGGTTGTACATTAAAAATAAGCTAAAAAGTAACGACGGGGCATATTTACGCATCGACTTCGGGGCACGTTTACGCAGTAAGAACGCGCGTAAACGTGCCCCGAGGTCGATGCGAAAATGTGCCTTAGAAACTTTTTTAGCTTCTTTCCTAAAACAACGTAGCAAACTCTCGATTAGGTCCCCTCAAGCTACGAGCTTAACTCGAGCCACAAGTTTTAATCGAATTAATGTTTCAGCATTTTTTGATAATTTGACTACAGTGATAAAAAGACTGAAAGTTGGACCAGGGGGCATCTGGAATGTAGATGAGACAGGGGTTACAACTGTTTATAAGACCGACAAATTTATTGCGCGCAAAGGGTTTCGCCAGATAGGGAAACTGACATCGGGCGAAAGGGGGACTCTCGTAACAGTGGCCCTTGTAATCAGTGCTGCCGGTTCATTTATTCCCCCATTTATTGTTTTCCCAAGAGTGAACTTTAACCCATTAATGCCTGACATTTTTTTTCCAAGGATATTTTGTATACTGGTTACAAACAGTGTTTAACGGACAGGAAAAATAATTAAAAAAATGTTATGCAAAAAATCATTGTTTCATTAAGGAAAGAAAATTCGACCCTTAAAAGTTACGATAGACCCCAGAGGGTACATACTTTTTTATTAAAATTTTTTTCTGCCTATGATATAATATTTAAAAAGACATTTTATAAGAAGAAATAAAATCAGCAATTAACATAAACTGGGAAGCTGGGAATAACTTTGAAAACTTAGCTTTTTTTCTTGAGATTGTGAACGATGTGATTTTTGATAAACATCATATTAAAACTGCTACAGAACACACTTTGCAATGTTTATACGCTGCAATCTGTTAATAACAAATTAAAACAATACCAAGGTACTAGTTGAACACTATTATTTGGTTGAACTGTTCATTTTGGGGAAATTCAGACCCTTTTTTGGGCCGTTTCTAAAAAGGGACGCTAAGCATTAATGGGTTAAGGAACACTTTCTAAGAGATGGTCCTGTAGGCAGTGCTGGAGATGTGCTAACCCATCGGGATGGATGATGGAACACAAGTTTTTAAAATTTACTAAGCATTTTGTGATCAATGTCAGGTATTCCGTCTTAAAACAATGCCTTCTGATTTTAAATAATCACGAGTCCCATTTGTCAGCGGATTTATTGGACTATTTTAAAGGCAGTGGAGTGTCGCTACTATCATTCCCTCTCCACTGCACTCACAAACTACAGCCACTTGACCGCACTATTTTTGGGCCACTCAAAAAATACATTAACACTGCATGCGATTCGTGGATGGCTAGTAACAAACGCCCAATGACAATTCATGACATTCCTTCCATTTTGGCATCAACTTTTAACCTAGGAACTACTCCAGCAAACATAATGGCCGGGTTTAAAGTGACATATATTTACTGATGTTGATTTCATGCCCTCTTACGTCACAGACAGGTCGGAACCATCAACGTTTCTCTCAGTGCATTAGAAGTCTCTGAGACGCAGAAGCCTTTTGATCCTCCAAGCATTTCTCAAAATAGGCCTTCAACTTCGTCACATGTGGACTACCCGACCCCCGAAAAACTGAAACCTTTTGAAAAAGCAGTACCTAGGCTTGGCACTAAGAAAGGGAAGAAAAAGATAAAGTCCGCAAGCCTAACCGATTCTCCAGTTAAAGAAGCTCTCAGACAAGAGCAGTTAGAAGCAAAAAAAGAAAAAAATTATTTCACAACAAAACAAAAACAAGAAACTACTTTAAAATTCACTAGTTTATGTGGAAGCAGAACACGAAGGTAGCAAAGGAAAAAGAATTAAACCAAAAAATGCCAAAAGGAAACAGTTGACGTTGGCACCCTCTGCAAAAATTAACGACTGAAACTACTTAGTCATTTTCATCATCACTTCATCATCAGAATCGTTCTCGATTTTAATCGGCAATGAGCCCTATGTTTTCAGTTCATCCTACAAAATGTTCTTTTATTAATTTTCTTTATTTTTTGTTAGTAAAAACTGTAACTATGATGGTTAAAATGACTAAGTAGTTTCAGTTCTTAATTGGTAATAAGCCCTGAGTTTGCAGTTTATCTAAAATATGTTCTTTTATAAATTATCTTTATTTTTTATTTTCAAACAGTGCTTGAAGTTATAAATAAAACATTTTAAATTAATTAAAAATTTATTTCTCTCAATACTTGGCACTCTAATAACGTGCCCCTTAATACGTAAACGTGCCCCGATGTCGATGCGTAAACGTGCCCCGAATTGCGTAAACGTGCCCCAAAGTTGCGTAAACGTGCCCCGAAGTTGCGTAAACGTACCCCGAAGTTGAGTAAACGTGCCCCGATGTCGATGCGTAAACGTGCCCCGCCTAATGCGTAAACTTGCCCCGGATACGGGGCACGTTTACGCAACAGACTTTGTCCTAAATATTATTTTTTTAACGCTTAAATACAAACACAAGGCGAAAACTGAATGCATAAATTTGAACTTCATTAAATGCTTAATAAGAATATAACGTTTGAAATTTCCTAAATTAAAACATAAAAATTAGAAAATTCACGGAAAAAAAATCCGCGTAAACGTGCCCCGGTCTCCCCTACACATCTCACTAGTGTAAATGATAAGATACATATGACGAGTTGCACAAATTTCTGCATTGGGTCACTTGGTTTATCACCATCCCGCTACATTTTAAATTGTTATATAAATCCCGAGAGCAAACACAAAGAGACACAAGGTTCTAAATCTCTGATATTTAAAATACTCATAGAGAAAAGAAAAGAAAATTCGGAAAATGCTGTTTGTCGAAATGGAGTTATGCTTTTATCTTTTAAATGCTAACACATTTTCAAACAACATACAAAATTAAAAACTTTAAAAACATTCTTTTTTTTTTTTTGAGAAATGTATCTTTAAAACAAACTAAATTGGACATTTATATACGTCAAAACCTCTAGTAATTAAACCTTTAACTCAGATTTGGTATCTTATTTTATACAGACCAATAAGAACTTAAATTAACTTTTAGCAAAGTAATACAACAGAAACAAAGTGTTGTACGAAACCTAGTTGTAAGAAAGATTATTAGCACTTGAAAAATAGCAGCGTTAGAGAATGATTGACGAAATCGTGATCGAGCGTACACAAGAAGCAAGTTTAGAAAGTTAGGGTTAAGCTAGACGTTTTGACTCCCTATTTGCCAAAAACAATTATTGAGTTAAAAATATGAACCTAAAATCTAAGAAACACACAAAAAAGCAAGAAAGACCGAAATAGATTTTGAAACTTCAAAAAAGTAACAATGGAAGAAATGATAACGCAGATTGCCTACGAAATCCGTAAACAAAACCGTGTTTTTAGAAGAAGTTAAAGTTTACATGATCATCACACATCTTTTTTTTAAAAAATGAATGGGAAAGTAAAAGTTCACTTTAATAAATCTACAAAATTTCAAATTAAAAGAATTTTTCTGGCCGACTTCTATCTGAGAATAAACAAATTAAGTAACGTCTAAATATCAAATATCTTGAAGATATACTTAAAGCAGACATACATGGATATTATAATCAGCAAAGTTCGGATAGCCAAGAGATATCTATAAGCTATCCCAATATCTATATCTAAAACACGTAACTGTCTGGATATCTAGAATACGTGCTAATATCTACACTGGTGGAAAAAAAAGTCCCAACACCAAGAAAAAATTTCTGTAGAGTAATGAAATTCGGGTAATGCAATTGTATAGTTAACATGTTTAATTGATTAAATGTACAAGATCACTGGCTAATTTAAGCTCGAGAAAATGCTGTGCAAATGTGAAATAATGTTAATTTAGTAGAAGGTGTAACCTCCAGAATTTTGAAGGCAAGCCTGCAATCGTGCATGCATTATGTCATACAGGTGCCGAATGTCACTTTGTAGTATGGAGTTCCATGCTTGTTGCACTTGTGGTGTCAATACTAGGGCCGTCACTGATTTTTGTGGATGATGCTCGAGGTACCTTACCATGATATCCCATACGTTATCAATTGGAGACATACCTGGTGATTTTGCAGATCGAACATGTCAGCACTCTGTAGAGTACATTGCGTTACAGAAGCGTTGTGAGGGCGAGCGTTATCCTGTTGGAAAACGCCCCCTTGAATGCTACTCACGAAGGGCTGTACTACTGGTTAAATTACCAGACTGGCGACAAATTTTCAGTCAGTGAGTTTGGGATAACCACAAGAATGCCCCTGCTGTCGTAGGAAATTGCTCCAGAGACCATAACTCCAGGTGAGGGTCTCGTGTGTCTAGGCCGTAGACCGCTTGGATGCAGGCGGTCCCCTGGCCTCCTTCTGACCAATATACAGCCACCACTGGTACTAAGGCAGAATCTGTTTTCATCAAAAATTACAACAGATCTCCACTCCGACCTCCAGTGAGCTCTGTCGTGGCACCACTGTCGTTGGAAAAAGGCAATGGTTTGCAGTCAATGGAATACCGGCTGCAGGATGCCTGGCTCGGAGCTGTCCTTAAAGTAAACAGTTTCTTACCGTTCCTTGGGTCACGACGGTACCAACTGCAGCTCGAATGTCAACCGCAGATGCAGTACGATGCGCCACAGCCGTACGCAAGATTCGGCGATCTTCCTTCTCAGTCGTGCCACGTGGCAGCTCGGAACTCGATCTTCTTGAGGTAGTACCATCCCTTGCTCATAGCTTCCAATAATCATGCATGGTGGAAACATTCCCACCCAAGTCTTTCTGCAATATCACGAAATGAAAATCCACCTTCTCGTAGCCAAATTGTACGACCTCGTTTAAACTCGGTGAGCTGTTGATAATGGCTTTCTTCGTCTTCTTAGAGGCATTCCTAGCTATCATGAATGCAATTCGTCAAATTTCACGGAAAAATAATACACACGAGCTTCACAACACGCTTTTAAAACAAGCCTTATTTGCATGTTCTGAATGACGTCAGCTGCGCCACACTTATGCGCGGAACGCGAAATTTCAATCGATGTCATCTTTCAATTGTATAAACACGCATACCAAATTTCGTTTATCTAACACAAGTTTTTCTTGGTGTTGGGATTTTTTTTCCGCCAGTGTATATCCATGACGTGGATATACCTGGATAGCTATGAGCTATCCGAATAGCCATATCTAAAAAGACATTTTTTTTCTGGATATCTTGTAGATATGGAAAATGCCCATATCCACGACATGGACATTTCTGGATATAGTTGAGATATCCAAGAAATCTAAAAGACGTCTGGACGTGTATTAGACATGTCTGGATATCTTGGAGATATTCGTGGTTGTCTGAGTTATTTGAACAATGTGTCCAAAAAGGCTCAAGCACAATTCTTTGTTTTTTTATGCATCCCGATTGAGTTGTTCATCAACTTATGCTGTCACATGCTGTTTTTGACCCAAGTTGAAGTTTTGTAGGATTAAGGGGCAAATCGTCAGTTCGAGCCATTTTTTCAATTCCTTCATCCTTAAGAAATATAGTTTTTCTTGGCCTTTTTGATCGATACGCATGTCTGAATTTGCTCTCTACGTAGTAAAAAACAATGTACTACCATACTAGGACCGATTTAAAAGACTAAAAATTAACAAAGTGAGCTCATTTTCAAATTTCGGTTTCCAAACTTTCTCATCTTTACACGAGAACTACAGAGATTTTGATTCTTCATTGAGCAACCTCTGTACTTTATAGTCTACGAAAAAAAGTCCCGCCTTACTTCTACCTTCTACCTATCATATTTCAAGTGATATTTGCATTCAATCTGAGTTTTGTCAAAACCTTTGCAACAGTGAAAAAAATGTCTTTTGTAACTTCCGTTTTTCGTTTCGGTTATATTTTTGAAAACTCCAGACACGTGTTTGAGACCATATTGTCTACCTGTTGTAGAAATTTGAAAGCATTACTCCGAGTAGTTTTATTTTTCGTTTCGTTTCGTTTGGGGCTATATGCCCAGGTTTTTGATGAGGACTGCAATCTAGTGTCTTGCCTCCATTACACATGCTTTTTATTACATATATCTTGTACAGACAATGTATGAAATAGTTATATCACAAAGGAAGGAAAGTACATCCGGAGCGAGGGTGGGAGTCGAACGCACCGTCTCAGAGTTATCGGCTACACGCCTTAGACCACTGAGACCCCTAGTTTTCTTTTTTTGAATCATATATTTGCATTGCAGTGAGTAACCGCTCCTAAGCAAGGGCTATGGGAGAAACATGCAATACACGGCCAACTCGGCTATTTCGATCCATGACTGCAGTTTCGTGCTTATTATGCACTCATCAGCATGGAATACGAAAAAGCACGAAGCTGCAGTCCATGGATCGAAATAGTCGAGTTGGCCGTGTATTGCACCCCATACTATGTTTTCAATCAAATCGATCGTAGAAAGATGCACACGAAAATGGCTTTTAACCCTCGTGGGTCCCTCCCATTTCAGTTACACTCAAGACCCTTGGGGTCATAAACGACCCCAATGCTTCCTTTAATTAATTCATTATAATTATTGAATGTTACATGCATTATTTAAGTTCACACACTTTTTAATGCTAAAAAAACAAAAAATAAAAAGATACAATTAAAGTAAAATATAGTTTATGAATTAAAATTATAATTTTAGAGCAAAACTTACAATAACTGTAGATTTATTTACATCTGTTACAGACCTGAAAAAACATGATTTTTACAAGTGAATTTCAAACACTTATGACATTTTTCAATGCATTTTCTGTCCAGTTCTCTTGGACAAAAGTTGCAACGTCCTCGTTTTTTGGCCTTCTGGGGAAGTGACCCCAAGGGTCTTGTGGGCGAAAAATGCAATTCGAGAAAAATAAAACACAATAATAGCATTATTTTGAATAGAAAACTAGAAGAATAAAAGCCATAAAATGCCATTAAAAACAAATGGTTAATTAACAAAACATATTAAACAGAAATTGCGTTGGGGTCACATATGACCCCAAGGAACCCACGAGGGTTAATAACACTACCGATCATCTGACTAACAACATCTTCAAAATACCGCTCCATACGGTGATTTTCATTTTTTACCTTCGCAAAGAGCATAATTTCATCTTCGGATGATGAAGAAGATGATTCAGTTGGATCTGATTCAGAATCAGAACTTTCCGACCAAAAAGCAATCCGCCGAGCGGAATTTTCTCGCCCACTGTCAGGTTGGCGGAAAGGGGATTTATAGGCGAGAAACGAAAGAATTTACTTGGTATTTACGATGGCGTTTGGTCCGACTTCTGCGTTTTTGCAGCTCCATATTTTTGATTTATTGCTGCAAAGAGAGTTAAGAAAAAACAGAATATTTAGAGACAGGTGCAATCCATTTGATGAAGATGATTTCACTTTTGTTCAATCTTTTAAATTATCAAAACCCGCGGCACATTTTTTAATCGAAAATTTGAGACAAGAATTGGAACCCAAATCTTCTGCAAGAACTGCACTTTCTCCTGAAACAAAGGTACGTATTTTATTAATAATGAAACAGTTCTTATTTTATGTATTCAAATAATCACTTAGATTTCACTTTAAAGTACACTCAACTCTGTATTCATTTAATAGTAAAATACACTGTTAAAAAATTTCCTGAAATTTTACGGTAAAAGTTACTGGCATCCATGTTGCCAGTAACTTTTATCGTAAAATATTTTTTTACTGTAAACTTTTACGGAAGATAAAACGAGAATGAAAAAGCGCGAGATACGAACGACAAGGATCGAACCTGGGGCCCTACAACGATTATTACGTTTAGTTCTCGTGACGACAACTACTCATTCACGAAAAGTGCGAGCAGACGAGAAAATTGTCGATTGCCTTTTTTTGAGCTACCACCAAAGCCACGAGTGAGAATTTTTCCTCCGTTCTCCTGTGAATCGATATCGAGAACAACCAACCAATCAAAAGATAGCTCCTACTTCGTGTTCTCACACAAACACTCGCACGTGTGAACCTTCAATCGCTCGGCTGTCATCATGTCTGCTGCAAAAAACCATGCAAAAAACATCCGCTTTAAAAAAAGGTCAAATCGCAATGTTGGTAGAAGAAATGGAGCAGAACTACAATCTTAATTTAGGAAAAATTACGAATTCCTATTCGAATGTCGACCGACAAAACGACTGGGAAAAACTTACTAACAAGTTGAATGCCGCTGGAGGCGCAGCCAAAGTAGTAAAGCTATGGCAAAAGGTAAGTCATGTCATGTTCTTTATGCATATTTTGAAAATCTCAAGCAGTGCTGTAGTTGGAAAAGCTCTGTTTATGGTATTATATGTATATTATTATAATATTAGATACGTGCTGCTTTGCTACTGCATGCCTATCAATAATTAACGGCTGTTCAATAAAATCTATGCATCAGTATTAGTGCAGCTGGAATAAAATAAAGAAAATGTTGTGGTTTCCAGTGTCCTTTTCAAATTTTGTTTGGGAAAGAATTAAGAAATTTTGCATCATATGTGTGTAAGATAACCCTTAAACTTTGAACCTTGTTTTTGTACAAAATACCCAAATTGCACTCATATATACTTAAAAAATTGTGCTTTATATTTTGGGACAACTGGGCCAAAATTTGCCCAGTTATCAGGAAAAACTGGCCGTTTTCCTGATGTTACTCAGCAAAATGATTTTGCACTTATCTTTTGGACTTAACAAGAATGAGCATAAACTGTATTATTATTCAAGCTATGCAAATTTCTGCTGAAGGAAATTATGATCTAAGTTGTTAAATTAATTATTTTTTTAGGAATGATTCAATATTTCTAAAATAACTTTTACATTTCAGTGTTGGTCGGACCAAAAAAGCAACACGAAGATCAAATACTTAAATCTAAGGAAGGAGCGGTCAAAAACTGGCGGAGGGTCAGTGGCGGGCGAGAAGGAGCTGACTCCTCTCGAGGAGCGTATCCTAAATCTGGTGGGGTTTGATGCAGCAGAAGGATTACCAATCCCAGAAAGTGAACCTGTACCTGAGGTAATATTTATTTATTTAAAATTTTTTTAGTCTTTTGCCTTAAGTTGCGAGAATTTTCCCCATACTGAATATTAGTTCTTTTTTCTCCACAATTTCTGTCTCTACTTATGTGGAAATTTGCATGTTTAAAATTCATTTTTCAGTGTCTGAATCTATTATGACGAGTTTTAGCATGCCGTCTGTACCTAAGAGCATACTTTTGTATTTGTATGTATAAATCGCAGTTTGTTGCAAAAAAGTTGAATTTCATATCTGTGTATGGCTTATCGACTCCTTTTGACTGCAATTAGATACTTCAAAAGTGATTTTAAAATTTTCTTAGTTGCAATCAATGTTTGTTCTCAAAAAGTCTTTATTAATCTATATCTAACGATGAATAAATTCGTGCAATTTCGCAAGGACATATCAATACCTTCTTTTTCTTCATTGTTTGTTAAGAAAGTTATACTATAACGAAAGAGTTTGAATTTAAGATTTTCAGAGCTTATACTTACCATAATATATATCTGTTGTGTTGATACCATCGTTGTTTCCATTCCATCCATTTTTGCTTCTGTGCCTGCAATCCGGTTTCGGATATAGCTCAGTGAACTGTGCGTACTCCTGCTTTCCTTTACTCCGACTTCCGCTTGTCATTATTTGTAGCACTGAACTGTGTTTGGCATCAGTTTGTCATCATGAAAGTTTGGTCATGTGCTTTTGAGGTTTTTCGTCTCTGGGTAACTCTCCTGTTTTTATTTTTATATTTCATTTTCTTTTCTGTATAATTGAACTTTCTAGCTATCTTTTGAACCTAAATTTATACTTCTACTCATCCGGGAAGTCATTGTAATTGCTCAGTTTATGTTAGCGTCACCTCCATGATCGGAGCAATTTAAGTCATTTTATAATGTTTATGATTGTATTTCGTAATGAATTGTTGTAATTGGCGATTCCAGCGGTCCAAGACGCCCTCTTCTGATGACTGGCTATACTACCACAAGGCTGTAACCGCCATTCTTCTGAATTACAGTCTTATGTTATTTCAAGTTATGGATTTTCGCAATTTTTAATCTCTTAAAAATATTTTGGTCTAATTAACTATTGATTTGTGTCTCGGATGAAACAAATTTTGAAATAAAAGAGGTCGTGTGTGGATTTGACGCTTGGTAGTTCGACGAGAGTCATCCTTTAAATGCTTGTTTTCCAGTGCACAGTGTTAAGTTATGGATATTTACTTTTCAAGTTATGGCTTATATGTCGGACATGGAGTATTATGTTCCGCGTGCTACTAGTTTGATGCAAATCCCGGAATGTTATATTTAGTTCCATTCACCATTATTTTGCAAATATCTTTGAATTTCGGTACCTTTTAAATAAATTGTTACTCACATCGTGCGTAGTATAAAAATGAATGCTGAATACATTTTAGTTTTATATATGTTTAAGTACATCATAGTTCGGATTGATGATGATTCATTTGTAGTTTGAAACGTTTATTTATTATTTGCTTGAATTGTACGGTTTGCGTGTGCTGTGTTCCTGTTTTTGAAAAATGAAGAATGCATTTTCAACTAGTTGGGTCGTTGCACAGTCAGAAATATTTATAATGTTTTCTGCCTTGTAAACGATCTTACTGGTATTGAGAATTTTGAAGCTGGTTTTCCTGGACAGCTGAAAGCAATTTCTTCTAAAATTGTATAATCAAAACAGTTTAAAAGAGAATTATGAAATGCATTTCTCTTCACAATTTACTGCTCATGGAAAGGTAAGTATCTCTGATTAAGGCTTATGTAATTAATTAAATCCTGAAAAAAGAGCTTTACTTTCAATACTGATTATGTCAAACCTGTATTAGAATGTATGCCTATAAATAAAAACAACTTGTTAGTATTAGTTTTTTGTAGTAACATGTTTGAGGATTATAGTATTGTATTTTTCTGTATTGCAACATGCAATGTGCTCCATAGTGAATATTAAATGTCAAGCACCAAATTGACACATCTGGGGCATTGGTTATATTGCTACATCATATATAAGCAGTAGTAACAGCAGGTAAGTGCTGTCGGCCCCGCTTAATCGGATAAACAAATACCTTGCTTATATGAATAAAATATCCTGGGACCGAATATTTCCGGTCCCATAGACGCAATGTTAAAGTTCCCTACTTGAAGAAATACCCCGCTAAATCGAATAATATTTCTTGGAACCGACAGTATTCATTTAAGCGGGGCCGACAGGATTTATTTTTATTTAGAAAGCAAGTAAAACACCGCATTTCTTAAAATTATGACGAAAAAAGATTATAAAAGGCGAGAGGTCTTAGTTTGGAAAATGTACAGCAGTAAATATAAAATTAAGCAATAATAAATATGAACTTACTTTTCTACAAAATCATTAAACATATAATGGTAATATTTATTTTTTAAAAAATATATACAAAAGGAATACAGTTGAACTTTGGTAAAACTTGACTGTCTCGATAATTCGACATTCATGTTTCCAATGATTTGTCAAATGTTAATTCTATTGAGTGATAACCTTTCTAACTTGACATACATTTACAGGAACCTCTAAAAGTCTTGTTGATATTTTAGTCCACTTTTTGCAACTGATTTTTTTTTGTGTTGATCCTTTTTGCGAATTTTATGGTGTCCAAGTCAGTCAATTCTGTTCTCGAGAAAACTCTTTTAGAGAATTTTTCTTGTACCCAGGGGAGTTTAGATTCTGTGCTGTTAGTGCGCTCCACTGCTAGGAAAAGGTTGGAAAAATGTACTCCGGGCAGTCGCCAAGAGAAACAAAAACAATGCAGCATAACAAGTTTTTCAAGCCAGTCTTTAGCTAGGCTTTTCTCTGTAATAGACGTGATTGACGAGGAGCTCTTTCTCTTTTTAAAAGTTATGAATTGCCAATAAGATATTCAAATTTATTCTGTCTATTTTATTAAGTACTTATCAAAAAAGAAAAGAGAGAAAGAAAGAAAATTACAGATAATAATTTTTGTAACCTTAATGGTAAGCAAATAAATGATACAGAAAATACTTGAAGAGTTGAAATTACTGAACCTTGCTAAGTTAACAAATGTTTAATTAGACAAATTTTCGTGGTCCCCTGGCGGTGTTGAGTTACCGACGTTCGACTGTACTATTAACAAATAAAATACTATATACAAATTTTACACATGCCGAAATAATCCAAACTCTACCCTCAAAGTCAGTTTGGAACATTCTTATTTTTCATAATTTTAATTATATTTTCTTGCTAGATCAAACTAATTTGCAAATTACTATTTACAAGACACACTGAGTTATTGGCCACATTTATGTTTCCGAGTAAGAAAAATCGTGTTTAAAGCAGCGGGCCCAGCCCAAAAAAACCCACTATGTCGGTACAGTGGGTTTTTTCCAAATTTACTGCATATTGAAACCATTTATTTAAAAGAAACAAACTAAATATTACGAATAGTTTGATCAATACTAAGCCTATAAATTGGTATTGATCAATTAAGTTAGAATATTTAATCTTGGTTAGTACATGGTCCAGAAATTGCCCCACCTTCCCAGAGGCGGATCAAGTGAAGTGGGGGCCCCAAGCGGTAAAAGTTTTGGGGCCCTCCACCCCACTCTAAAAAAGGGGGGAGAATAAATCCCCCTCCCCCCCGAGAAAAAAAAACCAATACAGTTTACCGATATTTTTATTTACATACCTCATATAAATTTTCGTCTAGATTTAATTGCAGCAAAATCATTAATTATGTTTTCTGTGTCGACGCGGTTCAACAGTTCCTGTTCAATATACAGTATGGTAGGGATGCACCGATTAATCGGCAGTACTGGTTAATCGGCCACTTTGCCGATTATTAATAATCGGCAATATCGGACCGATTAATCGGCAGAAAAAATATTTTTTTTAATATTTTCCTTCAAAGTATACCTTAACTAAGAAACTATGAGAAATAATTTTATAAACAGTCGTAATAATCCTCACAGTTGATATAAAGTGTTTAATAAATTTATTCTCCTACTTTGAGTAAATATCATAGACAATGTTGCAACATTTTTCATGTGACGATAGTTATTTCCTTAGCACAGTGCTTTTAGATAACTTCTAGTTTTCACAAAGAATAAAAGTCTTGAATTAAGTTGCTACCAGTTATTAAAAAAATATTTATTAAAAGTACTCTTAAATTGGAGTGCTCACCACAGACTCCCCCACCCCCCTATTTTTTGAATTTTTATGTCCAATTAAAATAATTAACAATGTGTTGATGTAATAGAATTGACAATAATATGAAAATTGGTTCTAAGAAATTTGATAAAATAGAGAAATTATTTTGTGAAAACTAGGAAATTGGAAAAAAATCTTCTCTCAGAAATAAATTACTTACTATCTCCAAACTCGGAACTCTATAAGAGAGAAAAAACAGTGATGGGAAAATTGATAGAATTAAAAACAATCATTCTTATCATTAATCGGCTCTGTCGATTAACTGGCCGATTTTCAACAGCCGATTAATCAGTAATCGGCCAATTTGCTTATCGGTGCATCCCTACAGTATGGCAAAGTTGTTAAGCCTCTCTTCTCTCATTTTACTACGTAATTAATTTTTTACTCTTTTTAAAACAGAAAACGATCTTTCACCTGATGCATTTGACATAGGTATTGTCAAAAATATTTTCAAAAGTGTCTCCATGTTCGGAAATGTGCAAGACATCCCTCTAGCAGCTTGATAAAAATTATGACACGAGAGACTTAAATTGTCTGAATTTTCAGATGTTCTTTTGAATGGAGTCCTCATTTTCTTTCAGAAATGGTCATCGTCTTTTAAAATAGAAACAAATTTGGGGCCCCTAGGTTGGACCTTATTAGCCTATTGGTATATATTAATCCCCGGCTGCAAAAAAGCTCGTTCGTTTAGCTACAGGTTGCAGTTATATCTAAAACCAGTGCATTCGAATTTTAGATTCTAGGAGAATTTCGGGGCCCCATGGCGCATCACAGGTCGACGAGGCCCCACGCGGCCGCTTAGTCCGCGTACCGTTAGACCCGCCTCTGCACCTTCCTTTCCAGGAACTTATTAGGTATTAAAAATAAAATTACACATAAGTTTCACACTATTTGTTTTTTATTTTAAATACTTGGAAGATGAAAATAAGCAATAATTATTCCAATCTATGGTTATGGAAGTTTTGCTGTACATATAAAGTTTTGCAAATATATAATTTTTATAGCAAAAATGATTAAGAGATGGCAAACTAAAATGTAGTATTGTACTAAAAATATTAAAACAAATGGGAGTATACTATCCTATTATACAGGTTGTTCCCATTTAACCTGCAAGATGTTTATTTTTGCAACCGTTCGTCCTAGATGCATATTTCCTTTTACAAAAATTCTTAAAATAAGGTGCAGCAGTGGCGTACATAGCACCCTTGCAGTGGGAAAGAGGTTTGAGGGTGCACGATACATCCTGCCAACTCTTCCGTTTTTACCCGAAGACTTCCATCTTCAGAACGATTTTCCGTTCTTCCAGCCAGAAGATGCAATGTTCCGTTTTTTCCCCAGATGTACATTTCTTCAAATCAAAAATTATTTTTTTAAAAAATAGTAAAAAAAAAAAAAAAGATCAAGATTAAAAATTGAGGTTAGTATGTTGTGTTGTACAGTCAGAACGGGGAAGTCTAAAAATGGAAGTTGCCTTGTAGGCATGCATCAGTGAAATGCTGTACATAGCATCCTTGTACATAGGGTGAATTATCGCTGTGTTGTGTAAGGCAGGAATTCAAGTGAAACACCATTGCTATCGCTTTGAATTGCAATCGCTACTGGAAGTGAATTACATTATCATCAACTTAACTTGACACTGACGTCACTACAGGTGGAGCCAATAAGAGCTCACAAGCAGTCAGCGATCTCCTCTTATTCGCCAAGTAGGCTGTGACGTTTTATCTAGCTCGTTTTCATAGGCAAACGTCACAATATTTTTATCAAGAAACGTTCTAATGTAAGTCATTTCCAGTAGCGATTGTAATTTGCGATTGCCTGTTTCACTTGAATTCCTGCCTTAAATTGTAAAACAGTCAAAAATTTGTGTACTCTAAAATGAGTAAAAATAGACTATGTTTGAAAAAGTACAAATATATATGTTTTAAAACAGCAAACAGCTGTTTCGAGGCTGTAAAATGCAAGCCCCATCATCATTGCATAAAAACAGAGAGACAGGTTCACATGCCAAAGACAGTCAAGAGTCTAGTGCAGTGTTTTTTTCAGGTATCTCTCCGGGGTCACTGCCCTCCCAGAGAAAGTCAACTGCCCTCCCCGGAGGAAAACGCAGTTTGCACTATCACACACAGAAAATGAATTTTAAAAAAATAAAAATATTAAATGAGCAAATAAGTAAAAATTAAAGAAATAAAAAAGTAAATACTTAATAAATGAATATAAAAATAAAAGAAATTTTTGAAATATATTGTGAGGTGGCAACAAAGATGTCCTACAATTGCATTTTAGGACATCTATTTCGAAAAAATACCGAGGGAGACTTTGTGAAGCCCATCCTTTTTCTCAGGGTATCATCAATGATTGCCTAACCTTTTTTTTTGGGGGGGGGGGGGGAGTCAATTTCAAAACACTTATATGGAGAGTTATCAACTGCATCAATTTTCATAATTTTGTAAAAGATAATCTACAACCTCATTTTTAAAAATTCAGAGATATTCATGAACGCCACGCCTTCACTTCACGTCTTTAACGATGGCCTGAAATTGACATACATACTTCAATTTCAAACATGTTTCAGAAGAGAATATCAAATTGCATTCCTTTTCCCCACCTGTCATCAAAGATGGTCAACAACTGTATTTTAATGATTTGAACTTCAAAGCTTTCCAGGAGGGGAGGAGCCCTGAACTCAATTTTAATCTGATTTTCTTAAAGATAGCTTATAAGTGCATTTTTAGAACCTGAAATTTTTAAAGTTTCTATGGGGAGACATACATTCTCTCAACGTTCAAAGGGGGATTACTATTGTTCTGCCAGGACTTCAATTTGGAAAATTTAAAGAGGAAAAGCCCAAAACCCATCCCTTTCTCAAACGACATCAAAATGCACTAAAGTTGTGTACTGTTATACTCAAACATATCCCGGGAGAAGTTTATTTCGGCTTCCTCTATTTATCATAGAGGTTTAAGTGCTCTTGTAAACATTTGTGCACCCAAATCATCGAAATAACTCGACAGTTAAAAGGTTAAGTAGTTTTGCCTTAAGATGAATGAAAACAATAGTGACGTGGACTGTACTTGACCAGGAAATCATAACATAGTATAATAATAAAATAAGTTTAAATCAATAGCAAACAAAATTGCACTGTATAACATATTTCTGGATTCTGTTGCTTGGAGATGATGAAATTGCGTGATCAATTCATTTAAAAATCAGTATATATATATTTAGCACTTTTCTTAAAATTTCAGCAGGCTTTAAGACTTATTATCTCTATGAGGAGTGCACAACAGCAAATAATTTTTGCGTCAAAAAGGTATCTCTGGATGCTCTTTCGATTGCTACTCATTAAAACTTTATAATTTCAGCAACTATATGGTTCTTCAATAAGGAATACATTTACAGGCTTAAAATATATAATGCTTGGTTTCCAATCTTCAGATTCTGGATCCAATCTATCAAACTCTCTTCTGAAGTAACAGCAAAGCAGATTTTCCAATTTTTTTCTTGATCCACAGCACTGCAATGTCGAAGTAATAGACCAGCAAGTTACCAATATGACAGATCATTCATTCATTTAATCTGCCAATATTAATAAACCAGCTGGTTTTAGCGGATATCATGGTACAAATTCATGAAAGCACATTATAAATGATAAGTTTTAAACTTTAATTTAATCTTTTCCAAAAAAGTACAGATTTCAACAGAATGTTTTTGTATGCATCGCTCAACATTCACTGATTGCTTATGTATGAGATTCCTATAAGTTAAAAATAAAAATTATAAAAAAAATTTTTGTTTGTTATTGTTTTACTTTTTTTTAAATCTCAGAATACTATGCAAAAAAATTTTATTATGTAGAAATATTTCTGAGCTTATTAGCATCAAGTGTCTAATGCATAAACATTTAAAAGTATAATTGGCACTGAATTATTAACACTGTTATAGTAATACTTATATTCAAAACCTATGAATACTGCTGTATAAAACTGCTGTCGTCGCTTAAACAAATAGTCAGTTCCAAGGAATATTATTTGATGTAGTGGGGATCTTTAACATTGTGTCTATGGCATGGGCAAATATTATAATCTGGGATGTTTTAATCGAATAACAGGGGTATTCGTTTGTCCGTTACCCGATTAAGCGGGGCCAACAGAATTTCATTGTTCAAAAAACATTCGAGACAACGTAATAAATCTGCTAGTGAAAATTTCACCATTCCACAAAACTTATGAATACAGGAATGTAGCCACTAGGATTTGAGATCCTTCCCCAAAGCTCAAATTTTTCTTTTTTGACTAAAGAAAAAAATCAAAACTTCCTCTGATCTTTTTGGCTACACCGTCGAGTACTTACAAAATAAATATATCAAGCATGTGCTTGTTTCGAAGTTTTGTTGTACTTATTTGATTTTTGTACCTCAAGACCATTGGGTGAAATGTAAGCCAACATTTCTTAGTTATTCCCCCCCCCCCATGTACATTTATTTATTTTTATCACTTATAATAATTAAATACAAAACATAAATACTACTACACAACAGAATATTTTGAAAATAAATAATATTTAACATTGAAACATCAAAGGGCAAATAGATTCAAATGAATCTATTTTTTCTTCTATTTGTTGTATTTTCAAACTTTTTTTTTTTCTGAGTTACTCATCATATTCAAAAATTAGTGTCAGACTGTTGGATGTTCATAAAAAATGCACAAGTCCTATAAATTTCCGTTTTAAAAGTTTCCTACAAATTGGAACAATATAGAATGAGGTTGTTGTTTTGTCAAATAACGATAGTAAGAGACGTTCTATTAATCAAAACAAAATTTTACAGTAGGAAACAAACACCATTGGTGGATTTTAAAAACAATCAAATAGGGCAATAGGCATTTTCGATACAAAACTTTTCATCTGAATTGCAAGAAAATATGGTAAAATTAACATAAAATAAGAAGAGATGAATAACAAGCGAATTGCAGTATCAACTGTTTTCTAAACATTGCCGTTTGAAATGAATCGTTTTTGCCAGAACACATGATTGAAGATTTTTAAACTATTAAGAACACATACTATACAATTATCTTTTGCAATAAAGGGAAAAATACTTGAAACATGCAATGCTAAGTCAAACGCTGTGCCGATTATGTTGTACATACTGATTACAGGTTATACATTAACGAAACAACCAATCTCAGCTAGCACTTGATATTATTGGCAGTTTTAGATATGAAATTCAACGAAACTAAATATAATGCGCCAATAAAACTGAATAGCACAGAAACACTGCTCAAGATATGATAATAATACCGCACCCATAAACAATCTCGCAACAAAGTAAGAGTCAACAAAATTTGCAATGGAAAACACGATCACGGCTACAGTCTTACGTCTGGCATTGAAGACTTCGGGCAACGCCCACTTTTTGTCGTTGGAATCGCCAATACACTAGGTGGCCAAAAGTATCCGGACACTTTCAAAAATTCACATTTTTACATATAGCTCGAGAAATAAGTGATCAATTGTTCTTTAACTTTAGTCATAAAAAATATAGGCTTCACCGAACATTTTCAAGTTGAAATTAAATTACCCTTGCATTTGGGGGACGACAAGAAAGGGGTTGAAAGAAAAACCGCTTCTTGACCATAACTCTTCGAAAATAGCTCGGAATAAGCTATAAATTTCAGTAATTAATTAGCATACTATGTATAACTACTGTACAAATTTTTATGAACGTACCTCTCTTACTTCCGAAGATATGAAACATTTTTTAAAAAACGGCAATTTTATTTGAAGGGTTTTTGCTCATAACAGGCAGAGTTTTTGATCAAACCTTATCAAAACTTCAGGAAAAATGACAAAATACAAGAGAAAGAACATACTAAAACTGTAAATAAAAATATAAAAAATCCGATGAGATATGAACGCTAAAAAGAAATATTTTTTCACGGCGCATGCGCGAACGACAGAAATTTATAACTACAAAAATATTGTACCCTGATTTATACTTCTTCTTATAAAAAAAGTTCCAGTTGAATATCATGAAAATTCAAAAAGATATCAGCTATATAGTGAGCTGTATTTCATTCATTCGCAGACAATACATAAATGGCAAGGGGTTCTCCACAAATAGTGTGGTGACAATTGAGCATTTTCTTCAATGTTAAATTGTATACAGTTTGAAAATTTATATTCGGCATAGAAGTCACATTTCGCCTATTCGGCCAAAAAGACCTTATACGTAGGTAGCCAAAAGTATCCGGACATCCCCTGAAACGTTGGTTTTGAACGATGACGCAAGAACTTTTAATTTAAAAATAGCTCTTTGTGGACAGACCCTCACTTTTTATGTATTGTCTGCGAATGAATGAAATACAGCTCACTATATCGCTGATATCTTTTTGAATTTTCATGATATTCAACTGAAACTTTTTTTATAAGATGAAGTATAAATCAGGGTACAATATTTCTGTAGTTATAAATTCCTGTCGTTCGTGCATGCGCCGTGAAAAAATATTTCCTTTTAACGTTCATATCTCATCGGATTTTTAATATTTTTATTTACCGTTTTAGTATGTTCTTTCTCTTGTATTTTGTCATTTTTCCTGAAGTTTTGATAAGGTTTGATCAAAAACTCTGCGTGTTATGAGCTAAAACCCTTCAAATAAAATTGCCGTTTTTTAAAAAATGTTTCATATCTTCGGAAGTAAGAGTGGTACGTTCATAAAAATTTGTACAGTAGTTATACATAGTATGCTAATTAATTACTGAAATTTATAGCTTATTCCGAGCTATTTTCGAAGAGTTATGGTCAAGAAGCGGTTTTTCTTTCAACCCCCTTCTTGTCGTCCCCCAAATGCAAGGGTAATTTAATTTCAACTTGGAAATGTTCGGTGAAGCCTATATTTTGTATGACTAAAGTTAAAGAACAATTGATCACTTATTTCTCGAGCTATATGTAAAAATGTGAATTTTTGAAAGTGTCCGGATACTTTTGGCCACCTAGTGTATTTTGTATATTATACTCGGGTACATTTTGAGAAGGTTGGAATGTTTATCTTATCTAATTTATGTTTGTTTTTGGCATTTTCACTGGTTTCGCGTGTCTGGTCATCGTACATGTTTTATGATATTTAATGTATGTTATGTTTTGTTTTTTCTTTTGTTTGCCGTGTCCGTTAGTTCAAGTTTTGGCGCAGTTCCCAGCTTGGTGACGGTTGGCGTGTTTTCTAAAAGGGGATTCCCTTCCGCTCTTTGCAACCTGGGCTGTTTTGCTTCGCATTGCGGAGGCCGCTCCGGGTTGCTACTCTGGGTATTTAAACTTGTGTTTCTCGCCAATTTGGCATTCGATTGATTTTATTCGTACCATTGACAGTGCATGGCGAAGCTCCCAATGAATACCGAAGTCGGAATCAACTCGTAACACGGAGTAATCGACATACATCCCGGATCAACATGATCGGTAAGCAATCAATGTCCTGTACGCGAGGCTCTGTAAACTTGGGTTATTTTATTTTCGTGGCACAACGTAACAATTATGTATTGAAAACAAATCATTGAAATGTTGCAGTGTTATATCGCAGTGGTTAGATCGAAGGGAGACAAGAGTTTCAACTTCCATAAATAAAATGTTTATTCTCTTGATTATGTAAATATAATTATTATATTTACATAATCAAGAGAATAAACAGTATTTTTTACTCTCTGGAGTCACGATCTGTTTCTTACTTTTAAAAAAATGATTGAATTTTTCATCTGTGCTGTTCAAAAAATTTGAATGTCAAGTTATGGTTGACTTTTATTTTTTATTGATTTTATAAATCTAGTTTCTTTAACATACCGTACAGTTGTATCTTATGAATCAAGCAATTGTAAATTCCTTAAATTTCTTTCCCTTGAACATTATTTAATTTTACAACTACTTGGCATTGGCCTGCTCAAAATTTGGTCAAGTTCCGAGTATGTACTGAGTACTCGGTACAACACTATTTGCAATGTAAAAATAATGGACTTATTGTTTCTCATTTTAAAAGTTTTACCAATAATTCTGCAATGTATAAATGAAGAATAAATTACATCAGGTAGGTCATTAACGCAAGATGGGAAAATTTCGAAAGGTTTAATAAAGCAATGTGTAGATAAGGATGAGAAAAGGCAATCTTACTTGTAAATAACTTTGTATTTTCAGAAAATGTTGTCGAAGCAGTCGAAAACTTAAATTTTTTGTTTATTTAATTATCTGCTATTTAGAGGGGGTAAAATGAGGAATTGCCTATGTTAAAGGGCTGGGATTGCAGAAAATTCTCTGCAAAATAGAAGTGTCCGTTATTCGGGAGTTGCCATTAAGGAAGGTTTTACTGTTTATGAATTTGCAGTGTCATTCAAAATTGTTATAGCCCGGTCAAAATAGACGAAAAAAACGCAAAAGTTCGGAAAAATTCGCATAGAGCTGAAAATTGGTACAGACCTTAAGGACATCATGATAAGTGAAATCTCAAAAGTCCTCATGAATCCCGGTGGAGCTAAAAATTTTATTCAAGGTCAAAGGTCAAAAAATCGATTTTTCATATATATCTCTTAAACGGTAATTGGAAGCGACAAAATAGAGGTTACAAAGTTTGAAAAGTATACAATTGTGTACAAACAAGTAGGGATTCCGAATATGGGTCATGGGGGTCATATCCTCCCCCCTAAAGCTACCAAAAAGCTAAAAACGGCATTTGGGGACATAAATTTTGAAAAATTCCCCTCAGACCCCTTATTTTTACTCGAATTTGGTACTTTGACAATGCAATTAACATAAGTATAAGCTAAAGACGTTATTATAAGTGAAATGTCAAAAGTTCCCATCGATCCCGGTGGAGCTAAAAATTTTATTCAAGGTCAAATGTCAAAATCGATTTTTCCCTAATATCTCTTAAACGCTAATTGTTATTGCAAATATTGGGGTGACACAGTTTGAAAATTATGCAATTATGCACAAACAAATGGGTATTCAGTGGGTGGGTCGTGGGGTCAACCCCCCCCCCCCCAAAGTGATAAAATAAAGCCTAAAACTGCAGTTCGGTGACTCAAATTTCGAAAAAATCACCCAATCCCCCCTTATTAGTGTCCACGTATTGCACTTTGACGATGAAATTAACATGCAAATAATTAAGGACATCATTATATAAAAAGTTTCCAACGGATCCCAGTGAAGCTAAACGTTTTATTCAAGGTTAAAGCTCAAAAATAAAATTTCACAAATATCTCTTGAATGGTAAGTGTCTTAAAAATGGAGGATGCAAAGTTTGTAAAGTAAACAATTGTGTACAAACAAGCGTGAATTCAGAGGAGGATCCACCCTTGGCATAGAAAAAAAAAATCTGAATTTGCCCCCCCCCCCCCCCCCCCCCTCCCCATACAAAATAACAGTCAAGAGACATCGCAGTTTTCAAGTGACCTCGAGAAACACTTTTCCCAACTTGACCGCTGCGCCTATCCCCTCCTATGATTCACCCCCTCTATGAGAGGGTCAAGTTACATTCGGGGGTGAGTCATAGATCTTAAAAGGAATAGATACGACTTCTCCCCTCTTTTTCTCCTCTAAGCGCGCGTCAACATCCCCCGCTGGACACCACGTGATCACGGGACACTCCGCACAATCAACGCTTTCCCTTATTGAAAAGGATCGCTTTTTACCGCGATTTTTTGAACGATAAAAGAAAAAAAAAATACATTAGACAGTTTTCCATCTTAACTTTTTGAAGCAGATTCATAAGCTATTAAAACTTTCTTTTAAGTGTTTTAAATATTTTTTGAAACAGAAGCCTTCTATGTTTAATATAGAAGAAAAAATCTTAAGTATGATAAATTTTCCAAATTTTCGTTTAATTCAAATTTTTTTTTCGTTCCTTTTTTTTCAATACAGAGAAATGGATTCAATGCATTATTTGTCATAACTTTTGCAGTCACTACAACAATTTTGCATAAAACTACATGTAAAACCATAAATGATACAAATGTAAATATTCTGAAATATACATAAATTCCTTCAATCAAGTAACATTTGCAGCCGTTACACACTTAGGTGTGGATAGAGGAACTGTTTTTAGGAGGGGCACTAAAAAGTAAAATGTGCTCCTTCGCCCGACTCCATTTTTTCCTTTTATTGATAGATCCATTTACTGTTCTTTATGAAAATTTTTTTTGGGGGAGGGGGGACAGGTTCCTCAACTTCTCCCACCCCCTGAAAAAAATCCGATACTGTAGAAGATCCCAACTACATATGAATAAAAAATAACTTTGTTTTGTTAGTGATTTTTCGACAACTTCAATACATTTTCGTTTAAAAGTGCTCCGAAAAATTTTTTCGAACTTATCAGCCTAACTTTAAATTACATGAGTGGTAGTTTGACTTTCCCCTCTCAACATTTTTTTAAAAGTCTACAAGAAAGAAATACAGTTCAAAATATTTTAAGTAAGCTGTAAATAGTGGCATAATGAAATGTTTTTTTTTTTTTTTTCCCGTGGGAGAGGCATAGATCCCTTTGCAACCCCCCCCCCAAAAAAAAAAAAAATCTACTGAAGCTCTAACTATATATTAATGAAACAATAACTTTATTTTGCTTGTGATTTTTAAACAACTTCAATATTTTTTTTTGTTTAAAAGTACTCAGAAAATAAATTTATTTGTTACTTTTCAGCCCAATCTTAAAATACATGAATGGTAGTTTAACTTTTATCCTCAAATTCTCGCTTCTTTTTTTCGTCCCACAAAGTATGAAAAATCTTACTACTTAAACCTAAACGTTTAGAAAACTAGTGATTATTGTCCCATAAACAATATTAATTTTGTCAGTCTCCTAAGTGACTTTGTGAATTAATTCAACTGTATGAATCAACAGCGTGATACATTCCAATGTTTAAATATTTTATAACGATTAATATTATTAGCTTCTTAATGTAATTATCAAAGCTGCTTCTGTTTCAAGCATATGCTCATTTAAATTTATAAAAACGGAGGTCGAAGATTTTTCTCGTAACTCTTGTGATCATGAGTAACATTATATTTTTATATTTTATTCCCAAAACTTTTTACATTTTTGAAAAACATTTTCAGTTCTGCACAAATGTACCATACCTCTTGAACTCTTGATGGTTGCATGGAATTGACCGTTACTTGAATTTGTCCCAAAATTCTTAAATTTTACTTGGCCTGTTTTTTGGTTTGTGTTGTAGTTAACTCTGGGATTGTGTTAAGTCATAAAGAAATTGTGTCATGTTAATGGAGATTATTTCTGAATTTTTTAATAGTCATCAGGGGAATTGGAAGAAAAGTTGCAATCTTCCAAAGGTATTTTTGTTACTCTTGAAATTTACCGGTTACTTTTTGTCAAAATCAACGTAGCTCTAAAAACTAAAGTCTTTAACTTCAGCATGAATTAATAACTTTTTGTAGGCACTTCGAAATTGCCTGACGGTCAAATTATTGTTGAAGCCCTTTCATCAACCTTATCGCAGTGAAAAACTTTTCAATCCGGAGAAAGCCTATTGGTCATTACGTAACTTAGAATTGGAATTTGCACACTTACATATTTTTTAAATCTTCCCAGTTTTTATAGGAAATAAGAAACCTAAAAACCCAGTTTTAGCAGACTTTCAGAAACGAATTTTCCATCGCTTGTTTGTAGTGACCTAATATAAGACTCCGCATCTACAGTAATTTTTTTAAAAATGCTCTGAAGTTTGACTGTGCAGGGGACGTTTATTACCTTTGGCAGAAATATTTCTGCTGTTCAGAAAGTCAAATATCTTCAGACAACGCTAGTATTTAAACGACGCTTCGCATTGTTATCCGAGAGGAGGGAGAAACGAAGTCCCGTGATCACGTGACTTTCGGAAGAATCATGTTGACCCCACTTTCCCCGTTCGAAATACACTGCGCTGGGGGAAAAAGGCTCATCTATTCCTTTTAAGATCTATGGGGTGAGTGGAGGCGTTTTCCTTCAACAATATTAAATTGAAACGTGTTGACAAAGTTCTCCCTCTTTTAACCGTCAGTAGCTCTATAAGAATTCACGATGAAAAGGTACCAATAGATCCTGTATTACTGTTTTAACGAATGTGTATTTCTAAGTATTTGGACGATGAACTTGAAACATTTTTCAAGTATGAATTGGCTCCTTATCCATTATCACTCTTCGATGCAATTGGAATGCGTAAAACACAAAAACCAGCCATTTTTGATTGCTTTCAATGTGTACATATTGAAATCGATAAAGAAGATACTACTTACATCATCGATGGTGGATATCTTTTACATCGCGTTGTATGGGATCGAGATGAAAAATTCGATGCAATTTTTGAGAAGTACGTTAATTATGTTCATCGACATTTTGGCAACAACGTTTTTGTAGTATTCGATGGATATTCTGATCATACTAAGAATATCAATTTTTCAGAACATCGTCGTCGGATAAGTAAAATATCTCTATCTTCTGATATTCTTTTAACAGATTTATGACTTCTCCAACAAACCAGCAGCAATTTCTTGCCAACACACGTAACAAGTCTCGATTTAATTTAAATGCTTTCAGAAAAATTAAAAGCTGCTCATATTTCTTTTAAGCAAGCCAATAATGACGCTGATGTTCTAATAATTGAAACAGCTTTAGAAAATTTCAACACAAATACCAGCTATTATTTTTGGTGAAGATGTCGACTTGCTAATAATACTGACTGCACGAACTTCTACTGACAGAATTATTTACTTTTTAAACCTGGTACAACTGGAAAAGAAGCAAAACTGTACTCATCACAAAGTTTAACTTCATATCCAAAGTGTCAAGATCATATCTTATTTTTGCATGCAGTAACTGGATGTGATACTACGTCAGCGTTTACAAGTGAGGCAAAACGAAAATATTTAAATTATTTGAAAAAAATCAGGATTTAATTCATTGCACTGAAGTTTTCAAAAATATCAGCTGTTCTCCCAATATCATTCTCACAAATAGAATTCGCTTTATTCTTGCTATGTATAAGAGCTCCAAAAAAAGGCGATTCCCTTGACAAGAACAGGTATTCTTGTTTCATGAAAAATACACGTAACAATAAACCTGTTCAATTATCCTGTTTTCCTCCAACATCTGCTGCTGCATATCAACATTTATATCGTGTGTACTACCAAGTACAAATATGGCTAGGCAACAAGATAGACCCTGAAAATTGGGGATGGGTCCTTTTGAAAGATAACGTTTTGGAGCCAAATCAGACTCTACTGACACCCGCTCCAGAAAAACTTCTCCATACTATTTTTTGCAATTGCAAGAAAAGATGCAGTCATAATTGTGGCTGCAGAAGAGTCGGATTGTTTTGCTCAAAAAATTGCAGTAATTGCCTAAGCCAGTCGTGCTCCAATGTGGAATCAAATGCAATCGATGCTGACGACGATGATATTGGTGAAGATATGGGAAAAGTGATCTCACTTTTTCATTCGAGCCATCTTTAGAAGTTAAATCCGATCAAAAAAAGATCTCAAAAAAAGATCAAGAAGAGGAAGAAGAAATAGAAGATCATATTACTATTCAAGAGCTAGAAGGAAATTTAAAATGCATTAAAAAAACAAAGAGTAAACTGTATGATAATCAAGAGTTCGAAGTATCATCAAAATACATGTTTAAAAGATTAATAGAAATCTGTTTGATAATATTTGTGTCATTCATTCTGTCGTCATTCTGCACCTCATATAGGACTTCTACTTTAAATAGCGATATTTTGGTTTCAAAATACCACAAAAGTCCTTTTTTTATTTTTTGTCTTTTTGGTCATGTGAAGCATATAAGAGACTTTTAAATGAGTGCAAGAATCATCCTTAAATTGCTGCACGGATTCCAAAATCTTACTGTCAACTAATTGGTGATGTTTGCCTGAGAGGAAAAGTTATATTAATATCTTAAAAGACGTGTTTCTTTTACTGAAATAAGTAAGAATATTTTCTCTTTCTTTATCCTAAATAAATAATGTGTATGCATTTAAAGTTATTTTGAATGAAAAATATATTCTAAAAAGAGAGGAAATAATGTATAGTATACTTTGAAAAAAATATTTTGCACTTTCTTTACAGAGGCATCTTATCCATTAAGGGGGGGGGGCGGGGGATGTAATATTAATGTTGCTAATTTCACATAATCTGGACCCGACAGAGTTAAACTTGATATAAATACTTCTTTTGAACGTATTGTATAACTTTAAACTTTATATGCACTTTTTTATGATAACACTTAACGTTTGTGCAAACAAAAAAAAAAATTTTTTTTGACCTTTGACCTTGCATAAAATGTTTAGATTAAATGGGATCGATAGGGATTTTTGATATTTCATTTATAATGATGTATTTTAGGTCTGTGCCAATTTTTAGCTCTCTGTGAGTTTTTTTGGTTTTTTAATTTTTTTTTTTTTTTTTTTTTTGTTTATTTTGACCTTTGACCTTCCATAAAATGCTTAGTTCAAATGGGATCGATTTAAATTTTTTATATATCATTTACAATGATGTATTTAAGGTCTGTACCAATTTTTAGCACCGTACGATTTTTTTTTTTTTTTTTTCAATTTTTTAAAACAAAATTCAATTTTGACCTTTGACCTTGAATAAAATTTTTAGCTCCACCGGGATTCATGAGGACTTTTGAGATTTCACTTATAATGATGTTCTAAAGGTCTGTACTAATTTTCAGCTTTATGCGAATTTTTCCGAACTCGAATGTCTATTTTGACCGGGCTATTATGCTTGGAGGCAGGCTTTCAGGTCTCTCTCATGATTTGAAAATGCCATTTCATTGATCTCTTTTGTTCTTTTTTTTCAGGGATATAAGGAAATCCCTTTCTCTGTTGAAAGTGACCCCTCTGGTGCAGGGGGACCCAATTTTTTCACGCTGCTTTACTATCCACAGTACCAGAAAAGATACATCAGGAGAGCGGAAATAGGGTGTCATCTGCAGCTCACAATAAGTTACGTGGTGATCAATTGGCGCTGCAATCGCAACTTTTTTATCGGTACAATTCACTGTAAAAATTTTCATACGGTAATCGCTACGTTTTACAGTAACATTTGCCGTAAAAGCTTCCTGAATTTTTAACAGTGTATGTTTAATGACCATATTAATATCTTAACTGCTCCAAGTGATTATGAACATATTTTAATTTACCTGCAAAATTTCGTTTTGTATTTCATTGTATTGTAATTATGTTTGAGTTTACAGAAAATGCTCCTGGAATGAATAAGAGAGTTGTAAAATAATATCTACTGAAGAAATGTTGTGTATGATCTAGGTATTTAAAGATATATTAAATTTTTGTTGAGCGTTTTCTGTACCTACTAATGATATTTTCTGCTGTCATTTGGTTCTTTTTTGATCCATTTTTACAAAAATGAATTCTCAGTTTTGCAAAACTCAGTTTTACTTTTATTACGAATACTTTTTCAAGATTTTAAAAAAGTTACAATAAGAAAGCATCATGTGCTTGCCTCTTTTTGTTTTCGAGCAGTGGACCTGCTACCTTGTAAAGGAGCAAAATTCTAGAATGTCGACTTTCACCCACCCAAAATATTTGGTGTTTCGCAGATGACTTTGACTTAGATATTTGAATGTAGACATTCACCTGCCAACATTTTGTCAACATTTACCAGATTTTGGGAATTTCATACAAGCATATTACATATAACAATTTAACTTCAAACTAATCAAAAAAATGTTTATTAAGGGAACAGTAGTATAATTATTGTGTTAGTGTTGTAAAATTTGAAAATATTCCCATTTCAGACAAATTTAGAATAACTTATTATTAATGCCATGTGCATTGTGTTTCATGAATAATTTTGAAATGCAATTTTAAATTTGACATTTGTTTTTTGTTTGTTGTTTATGTTATGTTTAGCATTATATTAGCTTGTTTGCATCTTTTCCATCTTTCTCTCAGTAGCCCCTGTGGCAGAAAGCTGCCAACACGGCGACATTGTCGCAGAATCAGGGAAACAGTGTACAGAACGATTTTTGTGATAGGGAGGAAAAAAAAGGCTAAGAAAAAAATAATATAAAACAACCACCAGAAAAAAAACAATGATTCTATAGTATTAATGTGAACATTTTTATAAACATAAACACCTTGTGTTATTGTAAGAGGGTTGCATATATATTTATTATTGAAGAATAGTGTTGCAGAAAGAAATTGGTTCTGAAAAATTTGTCGCAGAAAGCTGAAAAAAATTTTGCCACAGGGTCAGTAGCTAATATGGTATTTTCTGAAAGGAGAAAGGTGAAATTCTTGTTTATAAGCAGTGTTGCAGTTAGAGGCAAGGGAACACCATAAACCAAAAAAAATTTTTCCGCCTCTTCTTTTGGTAAATCACTCCAAACCTCAAAGCGATCCCCCCCCCCCCTCAGAAAAAAAACTTAACTTTTTTAATGTATATTTTCATTAATTTGCAGCATACCAAGTTGCGAAGCAATCTCTGTGTTCTGTAGGGCAAGGTAAGGTGTAAGTGTACAGTAGTCTTCTAAGTATTGTACAAAAATTTAAAAAAAAATCTTCTAGGTGCTGTGTGCACTCAATTTTTATGGTTCATGCAGCTACCAGAGATGCATCGCCAAAGATCGAGACCTGGGTATCGTTCAGCGAACAGTCTCTGTTGAATATTTAATTTTGAGTTCTTTTTGCATATCTTTTCTTATTTTAGTTAAGGCTTTTTGTTTCAAGTTTTGGTTTGGCAGCATTTGAAAGAAGCAGACGATAAATTAATAATCACATGGAATTCTATGATTTTTGTTATTCTTGAAACGTGAACTTTTGAAACTTGATCGCTATTTTTGTTCTGAGCATTCTTGATATGCCAAATTTAGCCATTCTTGATGAAATGTACATTAGGGTGGGCCGAAAAAACACTTTTTATTTCGAATTTGTAATAGCGCGGAAAAGTTGCGAATTATGAAGACAAAAAGAAGGAAAAAAAAATTATCGAAATCGGTTGATATCTTCCGATCGCGCATAAGGCCTAAAGTTTGACAAAAATTGAAAAAACTTCATTTTCGCGATTTTTTTTTTAAATTTTTGAATTGGATGTTTTCGAAATGTAATAGTGCGGAAAAATAGCTAATTGTAAAGACAAAACGAAGGAAAAAAAATTATCGAAATCCATTGATATCTTCCGATCGCGCATAGGGCCTAAAATTTGACAAAATATGAAAAAAACTTCATTTTTGCGATTTTTTTTTGAAAAAATTTTGAATGAAATGTTTTCATAATTTTTTCGCGCGGAAAAATTTATAATTATGAAGACAAAAAGAAGGAAAAAAAGGAGGAAAAAAATTATCGAAATCTATTAATATCTTCCGGTCGTGCCTAGGGCCTAAACTTTAACAAAATATGAAAAAACATCATTTTTGCGATTTTTTGTTTAATTTTTTGAATTAGATGTTTTCGTAATGCAATAGTTTGTAACGTTTACTAATATAGCCTTAAATTGATTTTGTTTTGGTCAGTTAATATCTTCCGGTTGCGCATTAACCCCAAAATTACTCAAAATAATAATTAAAAAAGTTATATTTTTACGCGTTTTTGGTTTTTGATGAATAATTTTTTGTGAAACAACCGTAGTATTTTTTAAGACAGACTGACAATAATATAGAAAAGTAAACTACCACAGGTTCAGTCGATGTTATCCAGTTGCGAAAAGCCTTAGAAACTCTCATGCGCAGACGTCGGGCAGCAATCCAGGCAACGTCGCTCGCCTGGCTACGGCTCTCTTCCACTCCATCGCCGCCTTCCTAGGACCATGTCAGCTGTCTGCCTATACTGTTTTTTCACTCTGCGCTTCTATGTAGTAATCGCAGTGTACTATTATTTAGTTCAATCTAGCTGTTTTCATTTTGAAATTCTTGTAGTCTTCTGTAATGATGTAGTTTCCTGCTGTGTGTGGACTCTGTGATTTAACAAAAAGTTATGTAATAACAAGACAAATACTCTAATAACGAGACAAATATTTGGCTGCCCCACTTTTGGCACTCCAAAGAATTGCCATCAACCTAACTGCCTACTGGCGAAGACACCATTATTAATTTCTAGTGCCAAATTTAACCTTCCTTGAGTACGGCACCTAATGATGTCCTTGCCAGTGGACGGCTTGTTTGATGGCAGTTCTTTTGGAGTACCGAAAGTGGGGCAGCCAAATATTTGTCTTGTTATTAGAGTATTTGTCTTGTTATTTGGCCCGGCAATTGTATAACTTTTTCGTTAAATCACCGAGTTCACACAGAGCAGAAACCTACATCATTGCAGAAGACTACAAAAATTTCAAAATGAAAAAAGCTAGATTGAACAAAATAATAGTACACTGCGATTACTACATAGAAACGCAGACTGAAAAAACAATATAGGCAGACAGCTGACGTGGTCCTAGGAAGGCGGCGATGGAGTGGAAGAGAGCCGTAGCCAGGCGAGTGACGTTAACTGGATTGCTGTCCGACGTCTTCGCATGAGAGTTTCCAAGGCTTTTCGCAACTGAATAATATCGACTGAACCTGTGGTAGTTTGTTTGCTGTATTCCGTTTTCGCACGAATTGGGGGTGGGCCTAGGAGGCGTAGACCCACCCACTGAGCTGTCGGGAGGGTAATTAGGTTAGGAGATGCGCTCTTTCCCTAACATCGCAGGAAAAATTGGCGGATTGGTGAGTTTAATAATTTGAGTTGGCTTTTTCATCAAGGGTTTGCTCTCACTTTTTTTTGCCTTATGGAGGAAAATCTCAGATCTTTCACGCCACAGGCGTCAAGATTTTTCCTAGTTATTATAGCAACCTCTGGCTTACGGAATACGCCAATGTTACTTCTTCGCCAATTTTGCACGTGTTGTTGAGTTAGCGCTGATTAACGCTAAGCTAGGCCTTGTTGTGAAAATTCATCAACGTCGATGGATTCTATGGTGAGATACGTCTCGTAAGTAAAATTTCAGCAGTTCATTTTTAATTGTAGATTTAATATGTGACTTGAAAAATTAGATTTTAATACTGTTCCAGTATCCAACTTCGTGAAGTGATTTTTCATCTTTGATTTTTT